>PVJH01015049.1:0-54891 GCA_004026705.1 Nesogale talazaci
ACTCCCCTTGCTGTTCTGTTGCACGCCCTTAGCGTTTCACCATAATGTGTTAGGGTCAGATTGGGCACAATTCCTGCACTGTCTCCAGTGTTGTCCCCCATAGCACTATGGGTCAGTGAGAGACAGTGAGTCTTGCCGTGGGGCTGACCCTCTGCACATTGGCTGCTCTGAGCAGAAATACTGTCCGCAGGGATTGGTGGGCCAGGATGTGCCCCTCTCTCTTCCTCCCCCTTCATTTGCTCCTGTGTGCTCTGATCAGATATCTCCCTCTCCCTGATCGGTAGCTTCAGTGCTGTCCTCTGAAGTGAATTCTTTGGGGGGGAGGGAGAGACTGTCTATACCTCTAGGCAATGGTTTTTTGGTTTTGTTTTTTTTTTGACATCACTGCCCTCAGGTGGTGGGAGTAGGAGGCCCAGCCTTTGCTCCGTGGAGCTGGAATCGAACCTCCATCCCAGTGGGCTGCAGTCCCGTGCACAACCACTACGCCGCTGGGGCTCAACCCTAGGCAATGTATTTTTTCATGAGATTCTGAAGCCCCCTTTTATAGGATAGTTTCACATAAGACAATATTTGGTATAGAAAGTAAGTTTTTTGTGTGGTTAGCAGGGAAGGGAGGAGGAAGAATAGGAAGTTACTTTCTAGACAGTAGATAACTTTTTTTTTTTTTGGCATCACTGCTCTCCGGTGGTGGGAGTAGGAGGCCCAGCCCCACTGCTGGAATTGAACCTCTGTCCCAGTGGGCCGCAGTCCTGCACACAACCACTACGCCACCGGGGCTCAGCCAATAACTTATTTTTGTTGATAACCAGCGTGGGAAAGTTTAGAAACCAGCACAAGTTAAATGATGAAGCTGAGAAGTACAAAAGAATAAGGGAAAATTTGGAATGTTGTCATTTTTCAATGTAATAACCAAGCAAAGTTGTGTGGTTAAATAGTTGTATATGCAAAAAAGTTATGTATGCATAAGAAAGCCATATGTGAACATATGGGTATACATGTAAAGATGTCTGTAGGTATGTGTATGTGCATATTTAGGCTATATATATATATATATATCAGTACTGCTAGATAATTTCTAGATATAACTAAACCTTCAGGGATTGCTCTATATAAAAACTTAGAACAATTCATGGGACAATTCCATTGATTGTCATAATTCATAAACTATAATTTTTTACAACTAATCTAGTCTGGTGAGTTGCATCTAGAGCCTTAAAAGCTTGTGAGCAACCATATAAGTTATAATGGTTGGTTTATACTTTAGAGCCAAAGAAAAAGAATATAAAGACAAACTAGTTTATAGTACTAATACTTCATATGAACACAGCCTCATCTAGCCAACACTGGAAGAACTAGATGGCACCTGATTACCCCACTACCAACTGTTTTGACTGGAGACATGATCGATTTCCCTAGAGAGGAATTTCTAAGAAAGTCCAGGCTTAATGGACCAGAAGAACCTGGAAGTTTGCCCAGAGATAACTGTTAAACTTAACCCACCAACTGGAAAAGATCCTTATTTGCAGTGATCCAACAGGATGCTTAGTTTACATGATAGCATGTGTCTGGGAGATTTTGCTGAAGATAGTTTTTTAAAAGGCTGCAGCAGTACATCAAGGGCACTACCAGAGATTCAAACCAGACTCAGAAGATGTTGAAGAAGGGATATTTTGGATATTAGATGGACCTTGGTTGGAATCAGATAATATCAGCAAGATGTTTACATGTGTTTTATTGACTGGCAAAAGGCATTCAACTATGTAGATCATAACCACTATGGATAATCATGAAGAATGGAATTCTAGAACATGTAATTGTGCTAGAAGAATCTGTACATAGAATAGGAGGCAGTTTTTTTTAGCAGAACGGAAATTGCATAGTTTTAAACTAGAAAAAGGATATATCAGCATCGTATCCTTTCACCACACTTAATCATTGTGTGTGCTGAGCAAAATTATTTGAGAAGATGGACTATATGAATAGCATCAAGATTGAAGAGACTCCTTAGCCTGCTATATGCAGATGACACAACTTTGTGAGCTGAAAACAAGACTTTTGGTACTTCAATGATGAAAATCTAACATTGCAACCTTTTGTATGGATTGTCCATTACCATGAACAATCATCATAACTGGACCAGTAAGCACCATCATGATAAACATAAAATAGAATTTAGTTTGGTTAGATCCAAAATCAATGCCCATTGTAGCAGCAGTCAAGAAATCAAACCACTTAGTGCACCAGGCAGATCTACTGCAAAAATATTTTAAATGTGTGTGTGTGTCTTTTAAAGAGGTCATTTTGTGGACTTAGGTGTGCCAGGTCCATGTCATGTATTTTCAGTCACTTAATGCGCATGCAAAGCTGGGCATTGTATAAAGAAACCTGAAGAAGAATTGATGCCTTTGAATTAGAGTGTTGGTGTTATATATTGACTACATCATAGACTGCTGGAAGAACAGAAGTTGGTCTGGAAGAAATTCAGCCAGAATGCTACTTAGAATTGAGGATAGTAAGACCAACCTTGTGATACTTCACCTCACACACTTTGGAAATGGAGGGGCCAAAGGACGCTATGCTTAGAGTAGTAGAGGGTAAGTGAAAATGGTAAGAGGAAGATCCTTCATAAGATGGATTGATGCAATGACAGTGACGATGAGCTCAAACAGCAACAACTGTGAGGATGGGCAGCGTCTCATTCTGTTGTATGGAAGTTTCTCTGAGTTGGAATTGATTGGAGGCACTTAACAACAATAACAGCAACACATTTTTAAAGAGTTTTTAAAAAATCTGGGGCTGAGCCCCGGTGGCGTAGTGGTTGTGTGCGGGACTGCGGCCCACTGGGACGGAGGTTCAATTCCAGCAGTGGGGCTGGGCCTCCTACTCCCACCGCTGGAGAGCAGTGATGCCCCCCCCCCCCAAAAAAAAAAATCTGATGATTATAGAAGAAAGAAAGGATGGATATGGGTGGGGTAAGGATACATTCTTGTTTGTTTCCACATCATTTATTTTCCTTTCTTTGGGGAGACTATAAAAAGGAGGAAAAGCAGGATCCCACTGGAGTCTGAGGTGTATAGTGCAAGAAATAGTACAAGGATGAGATAATAGTCGAATTAAATAGAAGACACCCAGGATTCTTTTTCCTACTCATTTCTAAACTCTCATCGAAATGTTGGGTTTAAGTGCCTAGCACATGGTATTCAATAAATGCTAGGGTTTCTTTTCTTTTTGCTAGGATTTATTTTTATCAGGACTCCACACACACTAGGTTATTAAAAAAAAACCACTATCTTTCAGAAAATGAAGCTTACCTATTGAAAACTAGGTCACTAATTTGGGTAGTGCTGTTGGCTCCCCGTGCGCCCCGCCCCCCCCACTCTACTATGCTAGAAAAGGCCAAGAGTTGGGTTTCCCGGGGGCCTAGCCAGCTTGGTCCAGGTAGATTCTACATGGAGGGTTGTGAGTTGCAACTCTAGGGCACAGTCCTCTTTGGGCGATGATAACTGTAGGGAAAGACGTGTACACACATGCTTATTTCTCGGGCTCTTCAGAATTTCAACAGCCTTGCTGCGTTCAATGTCTTGGAAAACCACATCAATCACAGCTAAGACTCGGTCCCCTTCCTGAAGTCCTGCCCGATGTGCATCAGAGTCAGGAATCACCTTGGAGATGAACATGCCTAGCTGGGATGCCTTTCCTCCTCAGACGTTAAATCCCAACTGAGCTCCAGGAGGCTTCTTTAATATGATAATTCGAGGCAAAACTACTTCAGCTCAATCTTATGGTCTGGGTGGTTGACACTCATGAGGAGGGATCCATGCTGGTGGATTCTCATAGGCAGGAAAACCACTGGGTAGTCATCATAAGGAATCTGGTTATCCATTTCCGGCAAAACCCGGTAATTCGGTCAACCAGGACACATTTTAAGAATCCCCAATTTAATGGTCATAAATTGACCATGCCATTTTTGGATGTAGCAAGCCTTTTTTGAGGCATACTATGAATGTAGAAATTGATGAAACTTCTGAGGCATTTTGATAGAATATTTGAAATTAGGACTATATTGGGTCAAGTTGTAAAGGAAGGGTTAAGAGAGCACTTTGAGTTAAAAGAGGGTTGAACTGCAGGTAAAAGACACATCGCCTTAAAAATAGATGATGAGTTGAAAATACACCATGAAACAGAATCAGCCAGCAGCCGGCAAGTGCATTTTCTCATTGACAGCTAAGTGATGATAAAACTCCTTCATTGTAAGCCTGCTGCCCTTTCAGGAAGCATATAAGGGTTTGGTAGAGTGAAAATGAAAAAAAAAATCCTCTCAAATTCAGTTAGGTGGTACCATACTGTTAGTTTTATATGCACCTGTTCTTCCTCAAGCTTTGGTCCCTCACATGCAATGCTTTCTTCCTCTTCACCTCATCTGTATTTTACAGAGTATCCCATCCATCGATTCGCTCATTTTTCCATCCATCTGTCCATCTATCCTTCCACCCAGTATCAGTTGAGCGCTGTGTATGCGAGGCACTCTGCTGTTCGCATCAAATTTCTAGTATCCATGATGGAAAGTGTCCTTCCTTCATGGAGGGAAAGTAACACTTTAAATAGGTAATTACGAGGCTAACAAATGTGACTCAGAGAGAAAGGCAGAGTGCTATGAGAATATAGGTGGGGGAAGCCTGACCTGGCCTGGAGAGCCGTAGGAGACTCCCTGAGGAAGCAATGTCTAAGCAGAGTTCCGCAGGATGAAGCAGAGTTCTCCAGGGGGAGGAGGAGTCTTACGTCACACTCCCCTCCTCCTACTTTGTCCTATTTCTCCCCAACACCTCCTTCCATGTGCTCTTTGGAATTTCCTGTCCCATCATAAGAATTCCCTGTGCATTTCTGGCTGCTGCTTTTTATTTGGGACCCTGGTCCCTAATGTCCCTGTATATCCAGTAGACCAGAGGTTCCCAATCTGTGTGTCGCAAACCCTTTGGGGATTGAACAACCCCTTCACAGGGGTCGTCCGATGCATAAAAGTAGCAAAATTACAGTTAGGAAGTAGCAATGAGAATAATTTTATGGTTGGGGGGGTCCCACCGCACAGGAACTGTATGAAAAAGGTCGTGGTATGAGGAAGGTTGAGAACCGCCGCTCTCTCAGAGACCCTAGAATCAATCAGTAGCAATGCATTTGGTTTGAGCGTTTGGGAGTCCGGTCTGGAGGGTTCTCTATATCACAGAATCTCCCCACAGCTTTCAGTCTTTGCTTCAAGGTGTCCTTGAAGCATCTCTTCAGCATGACTTACCTTATCGGAATGCCTTATTGGCAGTAGCTGGTGCTAAACATAGTTTTGCATGCCTAGTGTCCTTCTACAGACTTGTTCCAGTGGGTAGAGCAGCTTCCTAGTTAGCAGCACAGAGCCTAGACTCTGAAACGTTAAGGGATTAGAAAGCCCTTTCTCCCCAAGAGCAATCAGTGGGCTCACACTGCTGACTGACTGGTTTGCAGCCCTGTGCACAACCACTGCTCCACCAGAGCTCCCTCCATGGGGCTCAGTATCAGCTGTCACTTGGGCATCTTATTTAGACTTTCGGAGACGCAGTTTCTTCATCTGTCATATTCATCTGTTAATCATAGAGGCTTCTGTAGAGGGCTTGTTTGAGAATTAAGAGACAACAACAACATACAAAGCCTGTGTCCCACTGCCTGTGACAGCAAGCACTGAATCAGAGCCAGCTGCCATGGTTTCTCGTGTGACTCACAGCAGCCTGGGGAGGTCGGCAGGGCGGGCATGGCTAACCCTTTTATACCCCCCGGGGAGTGGGCTGAGTTTCAGAAAGGTTAAATGACTTGATCTGAGGTCACAAAGTTTGTAAATGGCAGTCAGGACCCTGGGTGTCCTGACTCAGCCCAGTGCTCCTTTCTCCCCTCAGCGTGGCCTTGGCCTTAAACATGAATGAAGGGACATGCCTGACTGGCTCTTTCATCTCTGTGATTGCACTTACACTATTTCTCCTTCCTACTGCTCCCCTGCCTCTCAGACCTCCAACCAGAATCGGACCTTGTATGTGTTCCCAGAAACCCAAGGGCCAAATCTTCCTGTATCTTGTGAGGCCAGGATACGGGGCAGGGTGGGGGTGTACTCTGGAGGGGTACTCAATACCTGCCCTTCCCTTCCCATCCTTGTCCAAGGGGAAGCTCCTGGCAGCAATTCTCCCAGGGGGAGGGGTGGAACTGATGCCCCAGTAAGTTCCAGAGCCCCGGGAGCAGGCTCAACACAAAGATTGGCCAACACAATTGGCCAGCGGAGGATGTCAAGAGTGTGGGGGTGGAGATGGGTGGGCATAAAAGCCCCTGGGCAACGAGGGATGAATTGGGGGGTGGGCAGGGAAGATGAGGAAATCCACAGCTCATCCTTCAAAATATTATCCACAGAGGAGTGTGGGCACTTAGGCAAAAGATGAAAAAGAGTAGAGGAATTTGAGAGGCTGGGGACAAGCCAGAGGTCTGGAATTCAAGGGGGGGAGGGGGACATGACTTCCAAAGGGAATGTTTGAGCTAAGGTTTGAATACAGTTCACTCATTTATCCAGAGAGAGAGAGCAGTGTGAACTGACAGAGGGGACTGCAGGGGGTCGGGGGCGGGGGGGGGGCGGGGGAGAAGATAGAGTGTGTCGTCAGAGAGGATAGAGATATAGGTGTGAGAGTCCCAGCGCCACCCATGCTTGCTTGCATCTCAGGCAAGTGGACAGTAGGTGACCTTAAGTCAAAGTCTTTTTGAGCATGGTGGGTTCTGCCCTGGGCAGTGGCCAGGTTTGGTGTCTCCACTCTCGGGTTAGTCTGGAGATCCCAGAAAACAGATCTACAGGTCCTAAAAGGTCGTTCAGGAATGTTATTTGTGAGCACCTTCAGTTTCTTTAAGTAGATCCCAGGCACTCACGTTCCATGATCGAGTTCCATGATCAGTGCTTGCTGAGTTCAGGTACCTACTCACTGTGAGGGAGAGGGAGATACAGGAACTACCCCCTGCTCTCATGGAACGTGTGAAAGAAATAAACCTTCATGGAAGACTTTCGGGTCAGGAGAAACTTTCTAGAGGAAATACTAATAGGAAATCCAGTAGTAAATAGGTTCTGTCTCATCTGTGATCTCATTTGAATATGATCATCACCTTCCTCTGGTTCTAGGGACCCAGATACCAAGGATCAGAGAGGGAAGTGGCAGAGATCCAAACCCTGGATTCTGAGGTTCTAATTCTGAAGCTACACCCTTTCTGTTGCCTATCACGGACTCTTTCTGATGACTTTTGTTCAACTTTAGAGTATGGCCCCTCGGGACAGTCTTCCTTGCTTATTCTTTACATCTGACTTAACACATTTCATTTGGGAACTTTTCTGATCCTGCTTCCCAGAAAGCAAGCAGTCAGTTGGAAAATGCCTTTCTAAACTAAGTCACTATTATCACACTGGGAAAGAATCCATTTTAGATGCATCTGAATTCCATGCACCTGGATTCCATGGGCCATCCACGCGACATCCATGTAAACACCTGGGTGTTTGCCGACCTGGGATCCCTGAGAGAAGAAGTCCTCTCTCCCAGGCTGCTGAAATGTGTGCATTTCTTCCTGAACCTCATCAGTCACATTGTTTGTGGTAGTTACATAATTTCATGTCAACTTGATAAATAAGTGAAGAGGTAGAGTCTAGCCTGCTAATCAGGTCACAGCCTAATGATGCCTGCTTGTGGGCGTAGCCATCTCATGAAGATTATAGGGACTTCCTCTCCTTTGATTCTGCCATCAGAAGAAGCAGGTCTCTCTCTCTCTCTCTCTCTCTCTGTTTTCACCTTCCTGATGACAAGCCATGTGGCAGAGACCTGCGGGCACAGCCCTGTGGTGCTTCCACTGCCGTTGGATTCACAAGACTTTTCATCCACCAGCCTGTGGTTTTCCTGTATTTGATTTTATTTTGAGTAGCAACATGAGTCAGAAGAGGAATTTATGGGTTAGTATCAGACATATGGACTAATGTTAGACTTATGGACTTGATGTGGGCTGGGTGTGGTATGTTTTCCCAATATACAATTGCTTTTTGATATGAAGTTCCTGTTACATAGATACGAGTGTGTCTGGATTTGTTTCTTTACTCAGCTCGGCCAAACACACTTCTTCCAGGATGGGAAGAACATCCCTTGGCCTGTAGGTGTGCTGTGCTTTTTTTGTGTGATTGGTAGCTGTGATCACCCAAACCCTGGGGAGCTGCAAGGAGCAGAGGAGTGGGAGGTAGCTGTGAAAGAAGAGACGCATAACAGCCACTGACATTTGTTGCTGTTGTAAATCCTTTGCAGAGACCTTGCATCTCTAATGGGATACCGTCACAGGGGATGGCATCTGACCTATCAGTCAATTGTGGCTTCATTAGTCTCTTCCTAATACTTAAGAGTAGTTGATTCCTAGCCCTCCAGGGACTAACTTCGACCACCAAACAAGTCATTGTGGAAGGAGGTGGCGGGATAGACTCTTCCTGTTGGGAATGAGCCCATTCTCATGCTTCAGTCCTTATTCTGTGGCTATGAAAGAAGCTTAAATATCAAGAGAGAAATAAACAGAAGCCCCATTTCTGATTTGAAAGGGGGAAAGAGAGTTTATAACGCCTTCAACCCCCTCCTGAGCCCAGCCATTCTGGATGTGTCCAGAACCTCTCTCGCTACATGTCATCCTCACCACGACCTCCTGGTCATCTTGTTGCTGTTTGCTTGACTCATGGACAACCTGAGTGACTCCATGTACAACAGGATCAGATCATTGTGATCGACAAGGGTCTCCCTAGCTGATTTCTCAAGGGGTTTGCCAGGCCTTTTTTCCCTGTCTGCCTCAGTCTGGCAGTCCCTCTGAAACTTATTCAGCAAAATAGCAACACAAAAGCCTCCACTGATGGACAGGTGGTGGCTGTACATGAGGTACCTTGGCTGGGATTTCTGCCATTGAGGCATCACTGTTTTCATTTGAGAGAAAAGAAAAAAGAGACCCAGAAAGATTATGTATCCTGCCTGGATGCTCAAGTGTAAGGACTTTGGAAGGGCAAAGTTTACATTTTTTTTGTACAGTCCCAACACAGCTAACTGATCATTGACAGTCAAGAGAAGGAGACGAGAACCCACAGATACATCGGGCCTGCAGCCTGTTTCCATGTGGTCTGTGAGCTGAGAATGGGTTCACATTTTAAAAATTGTTTTTAAGAAATCAAAAGACTACTCCCACCACCTGAGGGCAGTGATGCCTTAAAAAAAAAAAAAAGAAATCAAAAGAATAGAATTTCATGACTTGTGAAGCATGGAATTCAAATGTTGGTGCCTATCAATAAAGTTTTATTGCCACATAGCAATGCTCTTGCATACACTTATCATCCATGACTGCTCTTGCCCTTCCATAGCAGAACTGCATAATCTTGACCGAGGACTTCAGGGCCAACGAAACCTAAATTATTTGCTGTCTGACTCTGTTGCCAACCCTGTTGAAGCTGATTCCCAGTCCCTCTGAATGACAGAGAAAAAAGGGACTGAGTTCAGACAGGGAGTGCATACTTTATTGATAATTGTCTTTGTTAAACATAATTAAACAATCATAATTTCAGAAACATCAAACAGTGTTCCATCACCAGCTAGGAATGGCCCCATAAGGGTTCTGGGGTTTATATGCATCATTAAATATTGTGATAGAGATTGCTCAGTCCCTTTAATGACTTGCCTTGGAGGGACTGAATATTTTCAAGTAAATGCCAGAGATGGGGTTTTGAAGAGTTTGCTAATTTCGTAGTCCCTTGATTATCTCGCGCGTGTGTGTAATTACTGCAAAAAAAGAAGTGTTTATTTTCTGCCAAAGTCGGTCAGTTCAGGGTTTGTGTCTGATTGATTTTAAGTATTGGTGCTATGCATTCTATGAGGTGGCTATGTACTTCGTCACTGGGAGTAGCCCCTTGCATTTTTGTTATATAGTTTCCTTTTGTTTTCTGTGTATGAAACCCAGGATTGATGAACCTACAGTGATAGCAAGTAGAATAAGGGTTGCTGGTGGAGGAGGGTGGGGAAAGGGGAGCTGATATCCAGGAGTTCATGAAAGAGAATGTTTGGAAACTGATTGTGACAACAATTGCACAACACTACTGGATGCGATGGAACTATGGAGCGATGTAATATCTGTATTAGCTCCCAATGGAAAGTGCAAGTAACAGATTTTCCCAGGAACTTTTTGAAGCCCCCTTACATTTGGCCACTTTGGGCAAAAGGGAAACAAAGGGAGAAGAAGAAGAAGAAGAGAAAACAATCCTTTTCAGGTTGTTAAAAGGCCACTTTTGCAACCCAGCTTTAAGAGAACATGCACAAGCGAGCTGTTTCCCTTTCTGTGTTAGGCCAGGTTGACTAGAGAAACAAATCCTGTGACTAATTTATGTGTAAGAAAGAGTGTTATGGCTGAGCCCCGGTGGCGTAGCGGTTGTGCACAGGACTGCGGCCCACTGGGATGAAGGTTCAATTCCAGCTTCACGGAGCAAAGGCTGAGCCTCCTACTCCCACCACCAGAGGGCAGTGATGCCTAAAAAACTAAAAAAAAAAAAAAAAAGAAAGAGCATTATAACAAGAAGTAATTATGCATCAATAGAACATCTCAGCCTAGTCTAACTCAAGTCCGTAAGTCTGATACTAGTCCATAAGTCCCTCTTCAGGCCAATGCAGCCACATGCAATGACGCAGAATGCAGGAAGATCATAGGCTGGTGGGTGCAAAGTCTTGTGGATCCTATAGTGGTGGATGCTTCACCAGGGCTCTGGCAGGTCTCCGTGACTCACCAACAGGAAGGTTAAGGCAGAGGGAGAGTGAGAGGTTCCCAAGACCCTCTTTACGAGAAGGCCACACCCATAAGGAGGTACCATCAGTCTGTGACCTGATCAACAGGCTAGACTCCACCCCCACACTTTCATACATCAAGTTGACATGAAACTGGGTAACTGCAACACTTTCCAATCCAGGAAGGTTGGAATCTTCAGTGATGAGCAAATGCCCTGACCTGGCAGGAAAATGTCCAAAGAAGAGCCCAAGGGAAAGATGTCTTCTCTAATCCAATATGGTCCCCATTGATACAAGAGAGCTCCCTTGTCTTCGCCATCTCTTCCCGCTGGCCATCTCCATCCAGATCACAGGTTGACCGTCCTAGGCTCACACCCCCTTGAAGCTTCCTCTTCCTCTTCAGGCTCCTTCGGGCCACACCTTCCTCCTCACTCTTACTTGCCAGAGTTGGACTCATCAAAGGCATGTCTGTTGACAGATCTTCTTCTCCCCTTTGCTCCAGACCAGGAGAATCTTAAGGAGGGCCATCTGAATATGTTACTTTTTGTGCCACCACTTCCAACTTGTTCCTGGTGCTGTAGCCAGGGATCGTCTCAAAATGTGACTCTCATCATGGCCCTGAGCCCTACCTCCGGCCCCCTTCTTTAGATCTCCTCTCAGACATCACTTCCTGTGACCTCGAGGCCAGCTCACGTTCTGCTGTGTTTGGGTTCAGTAAGGGGCTGGCACGGTTCATTCCAAGCCCTTTTCATGGATTGTAATTATACACTTTTTTTGCGTGTGATCGACAGATTTCTTTTTTCTCCACTGAAATTTTAACTCCACGTGGAGAAGGATATTTCTGGCATACCCTGTCAAGATTTCCAAATCTCCATATGTCAGAGGAAGATAGGACTTTCCCACAATTATATCTACTCCAAAATATCAAGCAAATATTAGTAACCATTTGTCAGCCCAGAAGCTTAGACATAGTCTCCCTAAGGCTCCAGATATCAGAGGCCTTTGTGTCTCTAACAAAAGACAGGGCCGACTTCCTGCTGTCAGGAGAATGAGTCCTGTCCCCTGAAAACTTTAGCTAAGTCAAGTCTCACGCCCAAGGACAATCAAGGTTAGGCCGCTGCCATCATGAAACTTAGGTCCACCCATCTTGTTGCCTGGGAATCCCATGCTTCCCTTTCCTATAACATGTACATATAGCACAGCCCTTTCCTGTGACATATGTCCTTACCTGTTAAGTAGGGACCTGTAAGGTCCCCAAAGGTATATAAGACTAGGCCAGAATAAAGGAGCTCTCTCGTCCTGGCCGTCTCTTATGCCTCACTCATCTCCCTCTCCCCTTTCCCCATGTCCTCTCCTCTTACCCTCTCTCCACGGGGACCACCAAATGGAACTGAGGTGAGCATGCTACCATGAGATGTGTCTGACTCTATCATTCTCTCTTTCTCATGCTCTCTATAACTTTGCTATAATAATTATTAATTATCGCTGTGCAATTGTGCCTACCGGACCTGTGATGTGTATGTCAGAGGCTGGCTTCCTCTGACACCCAAAACCAGACTGGAGGCAATCAATACATACCTACATGTTTTCTCCTTAGTCCCAACCTTTCCTTGGTCCAATGTATACACACTGACTGGTCCATAAATGACATCTGCTCTTACTTGGGAACCCCTGCATGGTACGAACAGTTCATGCAGTTAGCTCTGAGCCACGTGAGTCTGCCAGAAACCCCTCAGAACAGTCTCATAATCTACTTCCAAAAAACCAGCCACTGAAGAGGCTATGGAGTGCAGGACAGTTCTACTATGACACACGTGACGTGGTCATGTGTTGGAGTTGACTCAATAGGCACGGGGACTGTAATTTTTTTTTTAACATTTGAGCATTTTATTGTGGTATAGGTGATGGTTTGCACAACATATTGCTTCTCCCTTCCACAATTCACACATAGACTGTCCTGTGGCAATGGTCGCAGCCCCACAACTTGTGGGTCCTCTTCTCCCTTTCCACTTATCCAGTTTCTCTGCCCCTTCTGACAGTCTCATCTTAGTTTGGTGGGCAAATGCTGTCCTAATGGTTTCCTAGCATTATTATTATTCAAAGGAACAAATTCCTTACGGGAACTGCTGTTTATTTTGTAGGCTATCAACTATTGGTTTCAGTAGGTTCAATTTTATATGAGAACAATAGTCTCTGGAGTTCCTCCAGTCTATCTTATGAATAAATCTCATCATTAAAAAAAATAAGATTAAAAAATAAGAGTTGAGACCCTAATAAAATGATTTATTAAAAAAAAAAGGAGGGGGAAGGAGGAGCTTATACCAAGGGCTCAGGTAGAAACATTTGGAAATATATATGGCAGCATGTGTACAAATGTGCTTGATATAAATGATGTATTGAATGTTATAAGAGCTGTAAGAGCCCCCAATAAAATCACTGAAAGAAAAAAAATAAGATTTGAATGTTGCTTTACATTTTTCATTCATTCTAATTGAGACCTCTATTGCATTCTTGGCCAGAGTGGTTGGTAGTGGCGGCTGCTGGGCACCATCTAGTTTTTTCTGGTCTCAGGTCAGAGGAGGCATTAGTTCATCTGGACCTAAGTTAGTCTTTGGGGCTTGGTTTTCTTTACTCTTCTTTGCTCCAACTGGGAAGAGAGTAATAGCAATCTTTTAGTTGTAAGCTTTTAAGGCCCCAGATACTACTCACTGAAGAAATATGTTCTGTTAAAGAAAAAAGAAGGATGCTATGCTAATTTATCTATATGTCATCCAAGATTATGATCCTCAGACTTTAAGTCCAGTAGCTTAGTCATGTGAGATGTTTGGTTATATCTAAGATGTTTCGATAGCTATGTCCCAAAGGTGCTCTATTATCTATATGAATATGCATGCAGTAATACAAATATGTGTATAGAAAAATCTATAACTAAACCTATAGAAGCTTGTAGGTATAGTCCCTTAAGACATTTCATATCTATTTAGCAAATGTACATCTGCTGATGTATCCACTCACAAATCATTTTTTGTTACTACTGTTGGTGATGTGTGCTATAGGAGAAAAGATGAGGTTATCTTTTTTGTTGTTGTTTTATCACTGCCCTCTGGTGGTGGGAGTAGGAGGCCCAGCCTTGCTGCTGGACTTGAACCTCCAACCCAGTGGGCCGCAGTCCCGCGCACAACCACTACGCCACTGGGGCTTAGCCCAAAAAGAAGAGGTTTTCTATTCTCTAACGGAGTGGTTCTCAACCTTCCTAATGTCGTGACCCTTTCATACACTTCCTCATGTTTTGGTGAACGCCAATCATACAATTATTTTCATTGCTACTTCATAACTGCCATTTTGCTACTGTTATGAATCGGACAACCCCTGTGAAAGGGTCATTCAACTCCCCAAAGGGGTCGCGACCCACAGGTTGAGATCTGTTGCTGTAAAGAGTGACAGCCTCAGAAACTCCCAGGGCACTCCTAGCCTGTCCTGTAGGGTCACCACAAGTCAGAATTGACTCTATGGTAAGGTGCCCAGACGTCCGCTTTTTAACAATTTGTTCCGCATCCCCCGGTGTTTTAAAATTAAATAAATATATACAGTACTATTTTTGCATTTTATGAACATTTTTGTTGTTCCATATAGGCCAAATTTTTAATCAAGAACCCCCGCGTAGAATTTGGTCACTTTAAAAGTGAGTAGACCATCTATCTTGTGTTTCTTCCTCCCTCTCCTTTCTATCCTTGGTGACTACAAATAATTTTTCTTTAGGTAGCCCTATTCTTGACTTGTAACAGTGGATGCCCTGGTATTCCTAACTGTCACCCAGGACTGATCATCCTCTCTGTATCAGGACACAGCTAGGCAGGGACCAGCTAGTTGACAGGCCGGGACAAACCCTTATCCCCAAAACTTACTTCCTGTGTGGGTGCTCCTTCACCCAGCCTAGCTTGCCCTCAGGCCTGGTGGTGAGCTCTCCCGAGTCCAAGCTTCAGGAGGGAGGGAGCCGAGGATGGAAATTGTTGATGAGTGTTCGTGGTCTGAGTCAGACATGATTCAGCAGCAATGTGTCTCAGTGGCGTAGAGCTTACGACGGCCTTCAGTTGCACCCTGCACGGTCGGCAGTTGGAATCACCAGTTGCTCCTGAGGACAACGACAGGGCTTTCTGCTCCCATGGACAATTTCAGTCTTAGAGATGCATAGGGGCAGTTCTATCTGTCCTGTAGGACATGAACTTGATTTCAGTACACTTGGCTTTTTCCTCCGTGAAGTGAGCATCTCTGGAAGCACAGGCTGGGTCAAGTGGCCGGCGCCGTGTCTGGCCTACAGAGGTTTGGGCTTTCATTTCTTTGAGCAAGTCCCTGTGGTGCAGAGGGTGAGGGAGAGCTGGACGAGATCCTGGCTCTGCCCCCCACTGGCTGCTGGTCCTGCACACAAGGCTCCTCCCCTCTGTACCCCAGGAAAGCATGGTGGAGAAGAGAAGCATCTTGCTGGTGGGGCCTTGTTGCAGAGTTGGAGGGGGTGTGACTCCGAGATGAGCAAATTTCTCTGTGTATGTTCCATTGTGGATTGTGGAGCGCTTCATAGTTTTTTTCTCACCTATGGGTGATTGGGTCTTAGAGAAAACAACTCTCTCTCTCTCTCTCTCTCTCTTTCAGAAGGCAATGTGAGCTGAGGAATAGGCCTGTGGAATACTAACTAAGCCATCTGCTTTCACAGTCTGCCTGCACATGGGGCTGTTTGTGGATCTGGCCGACTGTTGGATGCCAACCATGGACCCAGGCCCCGGCTTTGTAACATGGCAGAAGCTCGGCCGCCACCAGGTCTGGGGCTGTGGGACCACACTGGTTCTGAGTGACAAACTCCCTCTCAGTTACTTGAGGACAGGTAGCTCTTCGCCTTCATGTATAAACCTGGTCATTAAGAAACCCAACCCTCCCATGCAAAGGTAGCCCACAACGGTTTGTTCACGGAGCGTTCCCTTCTAAAGGTGATTTTTTGCAGAAGGGTCTTCAGCTGGAGAGAGAGGTACCTGTTAATACTGCCAGCGGCTGGAAGCTCCCCCATTTTCACCATCTTTGAGCCGTGCTTGCGTCTTGGTTACACGTTGGGCCCCTAACTGCAAGGCTAGCAGTGCAAACCCTACAGAGGAAAATGAGGCTGTAGACAATCTCAGAACCCCCCTGGGCCAGTTCTAGCCTGTTGTACAGGGTCATGGATGAGTCCATCTGGCAGTGAGCTTGAGCTCCGTCTTTCAGGGAAAGCGTTCCCCATGCACATCTGCCCACCTCCTCGGACATTTCAAGTTCCAGTGTTTTTCAAACTGGGTGATATTGACTGTTTCCCTCCCCCCCACCGGTCGGCGGGGGGTGGGGGGGCACCCTGGAACCTAGGGGGCATGGCTGCAAAGGTCCAATTTACTTTATTCTGGATTATGGGCTATAGCACCAGCCTGTGCTTCCAGAGATGCTCACTTCACAGAGGAAAAAGCCAAGTGTACTGAAATCAAGTTCATGTCCTACAGGACAGATAGAACTGCCCCTATGCATCTCCAAGACTGAAATTGTCCATGGGAGTAGAAAGCCCTGTCGTTGTCCTCAGGAGCAACTGGTGATTCCAACTGCCGACCTTGCAGGGTGCAACCACATTTTCCATGGGCTAGGAGAGCACTGAGTAGTTTTTTTTCTCTCTCCTGAAAAAGGGGCAGTGGCCCAGTGGCTTCTGGAACCTAAGAAATGAATGATGGACTTTGTAAGCAGACCCCCTCCTCTTGTGGGTTAATTCTTGGCACTGCCTTGACTCACGTTGCGTAGATGGCTCTTTCTTTTCTTTTTTTTTGGGGGGGAGAGGGCATCACTGCCCTCTGGTGGTGGGAGTAGGAGGCCCAGCCTTGCTGCTGGATTTGAACCTCCAACCCAGTGGGCCGCAGTCCCGCGCACAACCACTATGCCACCGGGGCTCAGCCCTGGCTTTTTCTTTTCTTTAAAATAATATATTAGTGTGTGTTTGAGAAAATCTACCCAGTAGGGGAAGTTCTCACTTGACAGCATCTCTCTACATCGCGCATTCATTATGTTTTTCATGACGTGGCAGTCTGCGCTTCTTTAATTGCATTCTGTTTGTTTCTAGTGCTCTAATTCCCCTACCAGCTTACCTTCTCATCATCCTGTTAGAGTGATCGATGACCTTCCCGTCTCATGTAGATGGCTTCAAGATCATCTCTTTCACTGTTTCAGCCCCTTCTGTTACTTCACTAAAAGGCAACCCCAGCGAGCATGATTTAAGAGCTGCTGTTGCTGTTTTTATGTGCCACTAGTCCATTCTGACCCTTAGGGACCCGTGTGGACTAGGGCGAAACACGACCCAGTCCTGTGTCAGCCTCACAATTGTTCTTATTTTGGGGGTCTTCCATGTTACCAGGCATGACACCTTTCTCCAGCGACTGGTCACTCCTGATAACATGTCCAAAATATGTGTGACAACGTCTCACCAACCTTGCCTCTAAGGAACATCCTGGTTGCACTGCAGTCCACAGCACTCGCAATCTTCACCAACACCTAATGTGGTAGTTACATCATCTGCTGTCAATTTGAGACTTAAGAGTTTGGCCTGTCAGTGAGGTCACAGCTTGATTACCTCTTTTGGAGGCACTACGGCAGTGGTTCTTAACCTTCCTAATGCCACGACCCTTTAGGACAGTTCCCCCCCAAACCATAAGATTATTTTCATTGCTACTTCATCACTGTAATTTTACTACTGTTATGAACCCCTGTGAGACAGTCTTTTGACCCTCCCAACGGGGTCGTGATCCACAGGTTGATAGCTACTGCACTAAGGAGGTAGGTAGCTCATTGGAGGTGGGACACAAGCTCACTCCCTGAGAGACATTTCTGTTGATAAGACACAGGGAGCTACACCAGAGCTCTGGAACTGGAGGATTGCAGTGGAGACCCCTAGCAGCGCTGAGGTGCTCACATGGCCACTGGATCTGCAAGACCTTCCACCCACTGGCCTGTGATCTTCCTGCATTCGGCATCATTGCATGTGTTTCGTGAGTCTGAAGAGGGCTTTATAGGTTGGTATCAGACATATGGGCTAATGTTGGACTTGCTGACTTGATCTGAACTGGGCTGGAATGTCTTCTTAATATTCAATTGCTCTTGTATTGAAAGGTCTTCCTTACATAGATGCACATATCAGTCTCTTCCAGATTTGCAGTCTTCCAGGACTAACACACCATAGTTCAAATGCGTCAATTGTTCTTTGATTTTTCTTATTCAGTGTCCAACTTTCACTTGCATACGAGGCAATTGAAAATGCTGAGGCCTGGGTCAAGCATCTCTTAAGAGGGTTTGTGAACTGCCCTAGCGTTGGTCCTAACTCTTGGCAAACCTTGGCTTTCGCCTCTGTCACCACCTCAGACGATGGGTCGGAGGACCAGCTGCCACAGGGGAGGTCGGAGCACTGACTAGATTCCACGACACACGTGGAATACTGTGGCCATAGGCTGTGCTCACCTGTCCATCCCTTGTTTTCTTCGAAGGTCAGCTCCAAAAGTGAGCTTTAGAGGTGTGGTCGTGCCAGACACCTAGAACAATTCCAGCATCTGGGGACGACAGGTCTCCCTGTCTTTGCTGCACAGCATGTTCTTTGTCCTGAAACCCATTTGACCAGTGAAACAGGCTTGAGGGAAGTTACGCTTGCACATGCCCTGCACGACCGTCCCAGGTCATTTGCTTACACCTTCTCACCTGTCCCTTCTCACTGTGTTATTTTTGCAGCTGCGGCCACTGCTGCTGAGCCTTTCTTACTTACCTGTGTATTGGTGACCTTGCCTGGTCCTGCAGCATCATCCATGCAGGGAACTGGCTGCTGCTGCTGCTGGTGCTTCGACAGTGACCCCGGGGCAGGGATGTGTGCTTCAGGCAAGTCCTTCCTCTCCTCCTCCAGCCTCCCTCCCCACCAGTCCATTTTATCACCCTTCTCTTTTCAGTGGGACACGCATAGGCATTGATGCCAGACCCCAGATTCCGGCGCAGCCCTTTCTGAGTGAGCTCTACGTGAATGAACCCCTAAGAGTCTTGTTTCCTCATTCCCATAAAAAACAAAGAACCCACACCTAGCTCAGCATTTCCCCAAATCCGTGTTTCCCGGGTTCCTGAGTTGGTGGGATGCTATGGGACACACACACACACACACACACACACACGTGTGGTGGTGGCTGCCACTGGGTCAGCTGAGGTAGAGAGACTTTTGGACTCCACGTGAGTCCCTTCCTGCCACGTGAGTCTTTAAAAGGGGCATATCGTATCACATCGTACAGTCCCACCCTCATTCTACAGCAGAAGTTTTGAAAAATAAGATAAAACAAGCAGAGTATCTCTTTAAATGTGAAAGGGGGAATGGATACAGACTTGAACGTTAGATGTCCCCTAAGCCCTATATTTGCTAGTTAAACTTGTCATTTACTGCTGTGTGACATCACAAACTTAGCAACGGCGAGTATTGCGCCTGCAGGATCTTCCCTCGTTCTTGTGAGACAGGAACCTAGAGTTGCTTAGCGCCCCCGCCCCCGCCCCCCTCACAGGCAGCGACCTGGGTCCCCAAGGGCTGCGGCCTCCTCTGAAGACTCTGTGGGGGGAAGGACCTGCTCCCGGCTCAGGCGGTTCTGGGAAGGCTTCAATCCCACATGGATTCCTGTTGGCACGAGGCCGCCGTCAGTGTCATTCTTTCAACTTTTTATCCGGGACGTGGGAGGAAGCTGACGGAGCAGAGGGGTTTCCGGTTAACCGTTCAGACTCGGTTTGTTTTGTGATGTTGGGGTTCATCCTCCACAAGATCCCAGCTGGTCCTCTTTGTGTCTGCCACCGGCATGGGCATCGCCCACATGCTGACCGCCTTCGCTGGAGTGGGCAGCAGGGAGGGCCAGCCTCTTCTCCTTCCTGAGGGACGCCCCGTCACTTTAGCATCTTCTCCTGGTCTGAAGCAGCCATGAAGGTCGTGGGCGCACCCTCGCGCCGTGACTCCGCAGAGGCACGGGGATCGTTAATTGGGTTCCTTTGGGCAAGAACTTGACCCTGTGCCTTTCTTGTGTGTCGTATTAGGATGCCCGTGATCACACCACCTTTATGAAGCTGTTACGATCAAACGGGTTCACATATGTCAAACAGTAGCGAATAGCAGGCACGATCGGGCGGTTTTCTTTTATTATTTCCTAGAATAGTGTCTGTCTGATGCAAGGAAAAAGCACAGTGAATACTCCCTGAATGACTGAGGCCGCCCTGCAAGGATCCAGGAAGTAAGCGCCAGGAAGCACTGAGCACAGTCCCCGCCCTCAACACAGCCCCCCCCCCCCACCTCCACCCCCACACCCCCCATCCCCACTGCCCACCTGCTTCTCTTCATGGATTTTATTCCTCCTCTCTCTGCTGCGCTCGCAGGCTTAGCTGAGATTTAAAGTCCCAGAGAGCCTAGGTCCAGTCTCTTCCTTCCCTCCCTCCCTCAGTACACTGTTCCCTGTGAGTGGGTGGGGGTGGGTGAGTGCACGGCAATGAAACGAGGTGAAATGGGGGTGGGTGGGATGTGGGGGGGAGGTAAAGGTCTAAAGAAGTGGAAAAATGAGAAAGGACCGCTTTGCAAACCAATGCTATTTTTTCTCTATGTACTTCGGCGTTTTGAGGTCTTCTGATGCTCCCCTTAAGAGTTTTGACGTGAGATGCTAGTCCAGTCAGTTTTGACTCCCTGTGACCCTATGGTCTAAGAGGATGGACCACTGCCAGGTTCCACCCCAGCCTCAGAATCCTGGCTGGCCCGAGCCCATTGTAACCGCCGGTCGTCCCTTCTTGTTGAAGCCTCCCCCTTTTTCACTGACCTTCGCTGGATTGGGACCTCCTGAGAGTGTGTTCAAAGGACTCTTGCCATCCTCACGTCTAGGATTTTTTGGTGTGTGTTTTTTTGTGGCATCACTGCCCTGGTGGGAGTAGGAAGCCCAGCCTTGTTCCCGGAGAGCTGCTGCTGGATTTGAACCGCCAACTCTGTGTGCCGCAGTCCCGCACACAACCACTACGCCCCCAGGGTTCAGCCCCATCCTCACTTCTAAAGAGCATTCTGGCCTTGGAGAAAAGACTGACTAGCTCGTCTGGCAGTCCATAAATCATTTTATTGGGGGTTCTTACAGCTCTTATAAAAACCCCTACATCCTGTATCAAGCACATCTGTACTTAGTTGACATCATCCTTTTCAAAACATTTTCCTTCTGATTGAACTCTTGGTACCAGTACCTCTTTTTTTCCCATCCCTCTTCGCCCTCCACCCCCATGACCCCTCGATGCATTTTAAGTTATTATCCTTTTCATATCTTACACTGCCCACTGTCTCCCTTCACCCATGCTTCTGCTGTTGGTCACTCGGAGTGGGTGGGGGAAGTAATGTGTCAATCACTTTGATTGGTTCCTTCTTTCTTCACCCCTCCCACCCCCATCTTCCCTCTACCCTCTTGGTTTCGCTGCTCCCATTACTGTTCCTGAGGGGTTTCTCAGTCCTGGATTCCATGTGTTGAGCGTTCCTCTCGGTCCAGAGTGTGTGCTCCGGTCTAGCCGGTTTGAAGATAGAGCCGTAAAGACATGGATTCTTATTTGTCGTCCAGCTCTGGCATGCAGATGAGGCACTGAAAAGACCATGACTTGGGCCGATCCCACCTTGGTCGTCAAAAGGACATATTTGCTTTTGAATACCTTAAAGAGGACTTTTGCAGCAGGTTTGCCCAACACAGGGCAGTGTCTGATTTGTGTCAATGGGGACTCTTCTGCTGTCCACGGTGGTTGATGGCCTGGTAGTGGACTCACATATTGTGGTCTCAGGTCCTTATGCAACAGCATCCCCTACTGGTTGTCACTGGGAAAAACAGAGAGTGGGCTTGGATTTGAAGAAGAGTTCTCAGTCTTCTTACCAGATCGCCCTGAGTCCTAGGCAAGATTCATATTTTAAATGGCCTTCCTTTGAAGAGCACAGCAATGGCTGGAAGCCAGGCTTGGGGACGAGTAGCTTGCTGATGACTTCCGTGACTTATAGTTGTCCCTACGTCGACTCCCCTTTACAGGGCAGGCTGTTCACATCTCTGTGATCCCAGCCTCTGGGGCTCAGGCCACTCCAGCTCTCTCCATGGCAGGAAAGAGCCAGCAGAAGCAACTGCCTGTCAATTCGCCATTGCTTTTTGGGAACGGTCTCCCTGGACCACAGTTTTCTCCCGGGAATGTGCTGGGTCCAGGGAGCAAAAGACAGCTCGCCCCGTCCACAGCGCGTTCATCGAAGAGTGGTTTGTCTGGCCCGTGCCCTTTGGGGACGTTTGCTAGTGTTTGAAGGCAGTTTGGGTGGTCACAAGTAGGAGGAGGGTTGAGTGGGTTCAGGCCAGGGAGGCGGCTGTATGTCCCACAGCACACAAGAGAGCCTCCCGCGATGAGGGATTGCCCAACCCAGGACATCAATAGAGCCAAAGTCGAGAAACCCTGCCTAGCCTTCCTCTTGGGGGGGGAGGGGGCAGTGTTCACTGAGTGTTCACTCAGTGTTCACTGAGGCTGGGTACAGGAGGCAGGCAAGGGTGTTCGTCATTGTCATCTCTCCGAGGGTACTCCCTAGGGATGGGTTCAGGCTGCACAGCAGCGTCTCATCTTCAGGACACCCCAGCCTCTCCCCGTAACCACCGGTCTAGCCCTGGCTGATCTGTTTTAATTCTGTTTGAAACCTGTCGGGTCTAACAGGGCAGCAACATCTTCCCCATCGGTCCGATGCCTGGCGGCCTTGAGGGCTCTGGTCGGGGATTCGTGTGTTACTGTTTGGAGAGAGTCATCTTTTTTACAGCAGCATAACCCATTTTACCTTTATAGTAATTGTTTTGGAATAAGAAGTCATCATCCAGGACTGACCAACTTGCTTTCCTAAGCGCTCCTTCCTCACTCCTGGCAAATTGCTCTGAGAATTGAACAAAGCCCGGCTCAATCATGCAGGATATCCATTCCAAAGGATGCCCAGGAAGTAAATCTCTGTTAAGCCAGCCCGAGTCAGGCCTCCTCCTTCTTCCCAGGGATCTTGGTGCTTCATTCCACAGGGCCCTGGTCTGGGGGGGGGTGGGGGCGCGAAGGGGTGCTTTCAGCCTGGAACCAGGGCCCTGGGCAATTGCAACCGCCTGGGGCTGCAGGAGAAAGTGATGGCAGCGGACGGTTGTGTTAGAGAGTTGATGTTGGAGCCGCCGCTCTGCGCCTGGCGGTTAGAATGAATTTACGGCAGCCTCTCGCTGACCTATGTTCCGTGGAATGTTAAATAGACATCGCATGAAAAAAATGCAGGCAAATGAGTTTGGGGAACTCGCCTTCTTTCTTTACTGCAGGACTTCTCAAGCTCTTTCCATCATTAACAAGCTGTGTGAATTGCCGGGGTGGGTATCGTATGGGGTGTTTCCCAAATTTATTTTGTTCTCAGAGCTCAGTTTTCATGAAATGGCATCCTGGGTTGGTGAACTGCAGAATAGGGGTGTGGAGTACCACAAGGGGGAAGGGTTAGATCTCCGCTTTTTCTCTTCTATCCTTTTCTTGTCTGGCCCTATCTCTTCTCTTCCTCCCCACCCCTCCCACCCCCCTCCTGCTGCTGCTCCTCCTCTCCCCCTCCCCATCCACACACCGCGAACACACAGATGTACACATGCAATTATGCTAGCTAATAGGCTTGGAGGCGATGTAATGGTATTTCTCCCCCACCCCTACCTCCCTTCTTGTCCTGAACTCCCTTAAATCAAAATAGTTCAAGCCCATCATTCTGGAAGAGTCCTCTTGTCCTTCTTGTGACTGGGGTTTGATGATGGAGCTGTGTGGTCTGAAGGGAAAACCCTGACCCTCTCCCCTAAAGGACTTCCAAATGGCTGCTCCCTGGCCTGGAGGGGCTCCTTGCCTTCTGCTCTGCGCACTCAGCTAGGACGTCCCGTCTTTGGCCAAGTCCTCTCTCAACCTCCTCGTAGGGTGGACTTGGGAGCCCCCCCAGCTCACTACTCAGTGATTTAGTTGTCATTGAGGACCTCAAGGTCACTCAGGTTGTGGCAGTCCAAGGCACAGTCACATTCACCGAATACCCAATAATTCAGAAGCTTCCATTCATATCCAGCTGACCTTGTTCATTCCCCAGCCTCTGCATACACAGGAGGCGGTGCAGAAGACCGAGGCTGTACCTTCAAGGCTCGAGACCCGCAATGATGTAAGTGATCGAACTGGATCTCCTGAGCAAACGGTTTCCCTTCCTACGATCTCCCTCAGAAACACTGCCAGTGCCACTGCTCTGCCAGAGCTGTGCTTATGGGGCAGGGAGACAAAACGACCCGGCGCACTTCGTGCTAACATTCAGACGCACCCTGGGGCTTATGAATCGAGAGCCAGACTCACCCTCTGTGTTGATTGTCCGAGGATGACCCTGATGCCACAGCTGTTCTGGTCCCTCTTGAATTGGGTCCATAGCTACCAACTGAGCTGGTGCCAGGCTCAGCCCAGACTGGAACTGCATGGTATGGAAGGGAATAAGACAGTCCCATCGTCAGTCTTCCCAGCCAGAACCTCTAGCCCAGGGGTCCTCAACTACGGCCCCCGGCCACATGCAGCCACAGAGGACATTTATCTGGCCTGACGGGTGTTTTTGCCACCGTTGCTATCCTGCTTAGCAGTTGACTCATCCCAGGCCCGCAGTGAATTTCTTCATAGTTTTTTTTTTTTTTTTAACTATAGTCTGGCCCTCCAACGGTATGAAGGACAGTGAACGGGCCCCCTGTTTACAAAGCTTGAGGACCTCTGCAAGCCTATCGTGAGGCATGACATCTCCAAAGTTTGCAGCCCAGGGCAGCCCCTTGCAGCAAAGCAGCATCCCTTTGGGCCATCCTCTGGCCTTCTCGGACCCTGCCCTGGTTTCCCAGGCGGAGTGTTTCTGGGGAGACCCAGAGCCTTATCATGGCCTCTCCTGCTCAAGTTGAGCTGTGGTGGAAGCATGGCCCCCCTCTGCGCTTCCCATGGTCCATCTTCGGCCTCAGTACTGGGAATGGGGTCCCACTCTGTCTTTACAACTGGTTTGCTCCAAGAGCTGCCCTCACCTAATGCCTGGCCAGGCGGCATGTCTTCATGGGCGAGCGAGTGAGTCCTCAGACCTTCACTGTCGTCTCAGTCCAGCCAGGGATGGTGTGTTAGTCCAGGTGGGCTAGAGAAGCAAATTCATAGACACGCATATGTGTATAGGGAAGAGCTTTACATACCAGAGCAACTGAATATTGAGAAAACGTCCCAGCCCAGTCCACGTCAAGTCCCTAAGTCTGATCTTATCCCACATGTCTGATACCAATCCGTAAAGGCCAATTCAGACCCAAACAACACGTGCAATGACCCTGAATGCAGGGTGGAGAGCCGGGTGGATCCAGGGACAGTGGAAGCATCTCAGCGCTGGCAGGGGCTCCACGTGGCTGCTCTGACTGTCGAGCTCTGGCTGCAACAGTGTACCTCCATCAAGCTCTCTTCTAAGTCTCCCAGGGAGTGTGTGTGTGTCCCGCCTCCAACCAGCTATATATCTTTAGCGCTTCCAAATGAGATCATCAAGCTGGGACCTGATTGAGAGGCTGAACTCGACTCCTTCACTCTTCAGTCTCAAGTTGACAGCAGGTGATGTCACCGGCACAGATGGGGAGTCCAGCGTTGCCACAGGGCTCCACCTTTTGTGGCTCGCCCAGTGTGAAGCTTCTCTTGCGTGTTTCCCAGGATGGCCTGGGGCTGGGGCTGGGAGAAGACTAGGTGGAAAAGCTGCTGCTTCCAGCCCTCCCCTAATCCTTCAACTGAGAAGGCCGTGAGGGTAGGGACTTGCTCAAGGTCATGGGGCTCCTGGCCCACGTGAGGACTTGGAGTCTGGACTCCTGACGCCTGGCCCAGGGCTATTTCCTCTTCTGCCTTCACGTGGGCAGACCTGCCCCGTGGTGGACTGCTTCTTGAACCGATGATAGCTCTTTTAGATGGTAGTCTAAAACCGTGAGCTCCAGAGCTAGTGGAACCTAGATCTGAATCCCAATTTGCCACTTCCTCTCAATGCCGTGGTCTCACCTGTCATGAGACTTCCCAGTAATGGCCCCTTCCTCTTGGTGGGGAGCGCTTGAGTGCGTCCTTGATCTGCACTGGGCTGGGATGTTTTCTCAATATTCAGTTGCTCTTATATATAAAGCTTTTTCCTGCACACATATGAGTGTCTATGAATGTGTTTCTCTAGTCCACCCGGACTAGCACACCATCCCTGGCTGCTGCCCCAGAAGTAGGAGTGGTGAGTCTGTCCAGATGCCTCAGAGTGAACACCTGGCCACCGACCTCTGGAAAACCAGCCACTGAAAACCCAATGGAGGAAGATGCTGGGGGGAAAGCCCAGGATGAAAGGCAGCCAAGGCAAACAGTATCACACTCACAATCCTGCAGGAACACGAATGACAGTTTTCTATGGGTGGATGCGGTTAGACACTCCAGTGGAGCAGAGACAGGCAGGGAGACGGGGTGGGGAGTACCTTATGGTTCTTCTGGGGCCCATGGGCATGGCTACGAAGCAGAACCAGCTCCACACAGACTGCTCTGTCCCCCTCCTCCTTTTAGGGGGTCTCTGAGCGAGGTTGCTGGCGAAGCACCCTGACGGCACCTGGACCGCCACAGAGCAAGCAGACCTATTTCAGGAGCAGCACAGCCAGACTCCTCCTCAGAAACCAGGATGGGGAGACTCCGTCTCCCGCACTCTGGGCGCCTTGTCAGGAAAGACCAGTTCCTGCAAAAGGACATCATGTTTCATCAAGTGCAGGGCGGAGAGAGGGGTGAGGGAAGAACAAGGAAGACCCAACGAGATGGATAGACACGGTGGCTACAACTGTGGGCACATGGGGGCAGCTGTGAGGATGGTGCAGGGCGGGGTTTCGTGCTGATGTCCACGGGGTCCCTCTGAGTCGGGGATGACTCGCCCAGCCGGAGTCTCTGCGCCCAGGAAAGAGAGGACACAGCCTCTTCATGCAAAGCGGCAGCCGAGGTGTCTTCCTCAGGAGCAGTCTCGGAGCCCAGTGGTTGAAGAATGACAATTCCTGCCTGGAACTCGCTTGGGTATGGTGACCCCCTGAACACCACAGGCGCTCATCTCTATAAGTAGGGGGGATGCCATAAAGGCGAGCTCATTAAGTTCTTACTGACTGCTGAAAAGTAAATTAGAAAAAATAAACCAAGCAGAACATTTGTGTAAACCTCAATCTTTTTGATGTTTTTCAATTAGCAGAGCCATTTTTCATGGGAAAAAATTAATGGCTGTCGTGTGCCACCTGGCTACAGCATCGAGTGACAAATTTGTTTTAATGGCCACTGTCACATCTCTGGGTTCAGCTGAGTCTGACTAGTTACAGGCCATCTGGGGTAGGGGGAGGCCCACAAGGGCACGTTGGTCTTCCGGGACCACCCAGCTCTGCACATCGGGCCGTCTACCCCTGGCATGGTCTGGTGCAGCTGCTGTCATCCCCGTTCTATAGGCGACGTTCAGAGAGATGAAGAAGTGACCCATGGTCATGTGCGGTCACACAGGAGATATGTGGGGCAGGCTGACCCATTTCACCAAACAACTCTACAGACAGAAAAAGATCTAGCAGGAGGGTGAGGGCGTACCTGGTGACTCTCTGAGGAAATCGTCGCAACCCCAGACTTCAGGAACTAACCCCCACTTCCCAGCAGAAGTGCCCATACAACCCCCCTGGGGGAGAGGTCGGAGGGGCTGGCGTGGGGCCAGGGGTCTGCACTGTGACCGCCTCCAGTTGCCTGTGTCGATTCTGGCTCATGCAGAGCCGAGCTGTCTGGTTCAGGGTAGAGCTGTGTCCACGCGGTCTTCGATGGCTGATTTCATCGAAGCAGACTTCCGGGCATTTTTTTAATACCTGGGTTGGCCTAGAAGCTCTAACCTTTTAGAATGTTCCAGCCTTTGGGGTACCAGCCAAGCATTGACTGTCACATCATCTAGGGATTGAGCCACACTTTCTAACAAGCTCCCAGGTAAGGGCCATCTCCACTAGTGTCCCAGCACACACACTGAGTGGGGAGCTGTACCATGGGGCTGCCTCTTTCTGGCCATAGTTGACTGGCAGCCTGTGCTGGTCCAATCACGGATTAGTGAGGTGGCATGGGTGGAGGCTAGGCCTTTATACTGACGCTGACTACCCCAGGGGGTCAGGCCTTCCCTTTCATCTTTGAATGAACCCTTTTTATTTTTTTAATTAATTAATTAAAAAAATGAACCTTTTTAAAGGTACAACTATTTCCTGCTTTGACTTTTTAACCACATGTCTTTTTCATAAAGAAAATATATTTAGAATGAAGCAACAAATTTTTTTTTTTTAGGCAATATGGATTTTGATACAATGAATGGGACACATATGTCCCAAAGGTCGCTGGTACTGGAATTGATGGCAGGGGTCTGCAGATCCATGCAGTTATTTAGGGCTCCACCAGATGGCAGCACATACTGTAAGTGAAATAGTGGCCTTCCACTAACCCCCTGAGGTAGTACAAGCAGGTGTGTTCCACAGGTCTCAAAAGGGTTAAGAATTCCACAAGGCGAATGTCAGCCAGCGGCTGGTGGCAGGCCGAGTCCGAGGGTGGGCTCAGGTTCACCCCATCCAAAGGAACGGCTCTGCAGAAGTCACATGTCTGGATTCACTCTGTAACTAAACCTTCCCTCTGCCCCACCCCTTCTTTGCATGGAACGGCAGGGCCCCTCCTGCCTCATCTTGGTGGGTTTCCCATCACATGCTCATAGGCGGATGGGTTGAGAGAACCATTCACTGTCCCCCGGGTTTGGATCCTAATCGAACAGGCACCAGCGCGTGATGTTTGGCCCAAGGAATGTCAGTGTAGGTGACAGAGCACTAGGCTGGGTGTCAGAAGCTCTGGGACTTCTTTACCTGTGTGGCCGCGGGTGACCCTCTGTGGTCCCACCAGGCTCTCCGCAGGACCAACAGGTGACAGTCTGCTTCCTTAAAGAGGAGCCTGTCCCCGGGCGACCGCCAGAGTGCTCTTGAGCGGCAAGGATGGCGAGACTTCTTCCCACACACTTCAGCCATGCTGTCAGGAGAGGTCGATCCCTAGAGGAGGACATCAGAGGGTGGAACAGGACAGGGTGGCCCTTCGTTCTGTTGTCCGTAGAGTCCTCAGTCAGAACCGACTCACTGGCACCTGATGACCAGAGAGCCCTGCATCGACACCCACTCCAGGTCAGGGGTCTGGGCGAGGGCTGGCTTCGTTCAGGTGCAGCGTGAAAGGCCCCTTGTTCTCCACCCACTACTAGCCCATGTCTTAGTTTGTCATAGTCGAATAGCCTAGACGGCATCCTCTCTTAAAAAAAAAAATTCCATCCAGTTGACCTCTCTCGAAATTCATTTTAAGACCTAAAGGCTTTTCTCTGAACCTGCGTTCTCAAGTGATTTCCCAGTGCTTGTGGGTTTTCCTAGTGGGTTAGGGTGGGCTGCTAGGAGCCGGAGTGGGCCGATCCAGGCGACAGGGGCTGTGTGGGGTTCTGCAGCAAGAATGACGCTGCCCTCTTCTATAAGTGCTTGTCTGGCTGCTCCTGGTCCAAGGACGTGGAGTTTCTTCGTCTAGCCCCGTGCAGGGCATTTGCCCCGTGGCTGAGAAGCCGTGGCGGTGCAGTGGCTCTGGGCCGGGCTGCGATCCGCACGCTCGCCGGTTTGGGATCTGCTTCAAGAGAGAAAGAAAGACGGGGCTTTCTACTCCTGGAGACAGTGACAATCGGCTCTGTGCGCCCTCACAGTGATTGTGGATGGTCGAGCCGCTGAGGGGGCTTTAGTAAGTGGGGACGTCGACACCAGCGTTTCTTAAACCTGACTGTGGGACTCCGGTGCGGCAGCTCCTGATTCAGGAGCCCAGGTGGGGCATCTCTGAGACACTTCTGGTGAGGCCAGCCTGGAGGGAGGCTCTGTGGACCACACCAGAGTCCACCAATCCAAGAGGCCTTCCTGGATAGACACAGCAAGAGAGGAGTCAAGCAAGGAAGGACACTCACTCCTGGCATCCCTGGAGGACCACCTGGTGAGAGTCTCTCATTCTCATCGCCCTCCCTCTCCTTTGATCTCTCTCTCTCTCCTTTTTCTCCTCTCTCTTTCTCTGAATCTGGTGTTGGCATCCTGCTGATTTTTTTTTGGCACTAATTCTTGTTAATTAAATGGGCAGAAGACATGAATAGACAACTCACCAAAGATGACACAAGGCTGCCAATAACCAGATAATGATATTGATAGACAGTAGCATAGATAGATGAGAAAAAAAAATAGCTCCTGGATGGGGGAAGGGCGTGAGGGAGGGATCGAAGAAAACGGATTTTTAAAAATGTGGTGAAATCCATTTATAACAAAATCTGCTATATTCATAATTTTTAAGTGTTCAATTCAGCAGCATCAATTACTTCCACTCTGGTCTGCTACTGAAGGGCCCTGGGGGAGGCCTGGAGGTTCCCCACTGGGCTGCTAACCACAAGGTTGGTGGTTTGAAACCACTAACCAGCTCTGCAGGAAAAAGATGGGCCTTTCTGCCCCAGGCACAGTCGTTGAAAGTTCACGGGGGCAGTTCTATCTTGTCCTGTCTTGTGGCTGGGGGCAAAAAAAATTGACGCCAAAGGGCCTTGGTGACATTGTGGTGACCACTTGGACTCCAGCCTGCAAGTTCTAAGCACCAGCAGTTTGAAAGCCCATAGAGCACAGCCTCAGACACTCACAGGACAGTTCCACATCGACTTGATAGCAAGACATTTGGCTTTTGGGTTTGTTAAGTTACCACTGTTCCCTTCCGAAAGTTACCTATCACCCCAAAGAGAAGTCCAGCACTTTCACAAAGAGCACCCACTCCCTGCTCCCTCAGTGCCTGGAAACCGCTCATCAAACTTTGGTCTTTCCGCAGCTGCCTGCTGAGGACATTTCCTCTAAGTGGGATCCTATCCTATTTTCCGGTAGTGTCTGGCTTAGTGCAAAGCCTTCTAAGCTTGATCTCTCTGTCCCTAGAAAAGGCCGAGCCGGGCTGGCCCGGTCCTCACTCCACTTTTCTTCTTCCTGTTTTGTAAACCACACTAGAGGAGGAGGTGGAATGGTCCTTCGGGTTGACCATAAGAGGGCAGATATTGTGAGCCTGGACGTTGGAGTTCACTCCCCGGCCTGCCATTTCTGAAGCGTTGGTTTTGGGGCAACTTCCTGGCCTCGCTATGTCTCAGCTTCCTGTCAGCCCACCCTCCGAGGGTTGTCAGGCTAGTGCAGGTAAAGACAGAGCCTGGCTTGAAGGAAAACGGCAGTGTCTATTAGTTCTTGTGATGGACCGTTAACCTCATGGTTGCCCTGCACCATGGGTCACCCCCCACCCCTTGATCCCCTGACAGCCCCTATAGGAGGTATTCTTGTCATTGCACGGGTGAGCCAACGGAGGCCCCGGGATTTAGGCTTAAGGACATATAAGCAGTAAGCAAGAGGTGGGGCCATGATAGCCAGGAATCGGCAGAGCCATGACTCGAATCTTGAACTTTTAGTGAAGGAACCGGAGGTCTTTCTTCTTTGGGGATTTTTATTTAGGACCCGGGAATCATTTCTGGATGATTTATGGGTTTCATTGGGTTTGGGGACCCCCTTGTTAAAAACACATGTTTGGGACATCAGAGGTTTGATCTTGGCATGTGTGGCGGCCATGTATTCGTTATGCCAATTTCATGATTGGGATGTAGGGGTGGAGTCTAGCCTGTTAATCTGGAGATAGCCATTGAGTAGCCAATGAGGCGTCTGTGTGGCTTTCTCCTGAGACTTCTAGGAAATCTCGTGATATTTCCCTTGTGGAGAAGAGAGGCCATCTCCCCAGTTGTTGGGAGTGAGTCTCTGAGACGACAAACTATGGACAAGACAAGATGGCAGCGTCTGAGAAGCTGAAGGAGCCAGAGGAAAAGTGACTTGGTCTTACCCTGATGGAACCAGACCTCTGAAGATTGAGAAGCCATGTGGAGATCCTACCAGTGCTGAGTTGCTTCTACCACCAGTGGATGCTGTTCATGGATTCTGAGCCCTGGAAGTGAGAGACTCCCGCTAGCGCCAGGACTTTGCACCCATTGGCCTGTGACTTCATGAGTTGGAAGGAGACATTATAGACTGGGATCAGGCATATGGGCTAATATCAGACTTATGACTTTGAACTGGACTGGTTGGGATGCTTTTTCAATGTCCCATTCTTCCTATATATAAACCTTACCCTTATATCCATATGCATGTCTATGAATTTGTTTCTCTAGTCTACCCAGACTAACACAGGATGTGGTCCATTGCTTTCTTTAGAGCCTCGGAACGAGTTGTGTGATGTTGACTTACAAGATAGAAAGATTGTTACATTAACTCCAAATGTATGAAATTGCCATTGCTGAGATCATGCAAATAATTGGGTCATAACGCAGCTGGATTCCTAGAATTAGTAATTTCCATGTCCACCCTCCATGCACTTCCTGCTGGTGACTCCAGCACCCGTCTGGCTCTAGTACTTCTAGCCAAGCTAGAATGGGTCCCAAAGCCCCTCTCCACTGCCTGGAATGGGTTGATTGCCTCTCAACTCTGGGCTTATACAACAGGGGTTTCCCGGATGGTCTTTAAGTCTCCCTGACCCAGGACAAGTGGGCGTAAGTCTTTATTACGTGAGGCTGCGATGAAGAAGGGAGAGGTCCTTACGTAGGGCAGCCATGCTGGGGCAGGTGTGTCCAGACTAGACATACGTCTCGCTGTTGACTCCCTTACCCCAGATTCTCGTCGGTTTCTGAGAGTGAGCGCTAAGCTGAGCAGGAGCTTGACTTTAATTCTTCCTCTCCTTTCCCTGTGTCATGGCCATCCTTGAGGACCGTGGAGTTAGCGTTGAAAGAGATCAGAAAGCAGTGGTTCTCAACCTGTGGGTCGTGACCCCTTTGGGTCCAATGACCCTTTCATGAGCGATTCATGACAGTAGCAAAATGACAGTGATGAAGGAACAATGAAAGGGTCACGGCATTAGGAAGGTTGAGAATCACTGCCATTGAAGTTTCTCTTAATGCTCCTTTTCATGCTCCAGAGCAAACTGCCTGGCAGAGAGGGAGAGAGAAGGGGAGGGAGGGAGGGAGAAAAGAATACTGTACATGATTAAGTGGCTAGATTGAGATTGAGCTCTGATTTTTAGATTCCAAATTCAATAGCCGTCAACAAGGCCAGGCCTAGGGGCTCTCCCAAGGCACCCCAATGTGACAGTGCAATCCCAGGGTTCATCTCAAGGCTTGCTGTGTGCCTCCTCCCGCGACGTGCCTTGTGGATGTGCCTTTGTCTGGGACATCCTTAACTGCCCATGCCTCCTCTGGTTGGAATTGTCAGTGGACGCGTCCTAACCCTGGACAAGAGGGAGTGTCGACAACCCCAGTCCTTTGGGTCCTGACAAGACTGGCCACGGTTGGGAGCACATTCCTACTTCTTTCCCACCCGAAGACTGTGAGATTCACAAGGAGAATTGGACCAAGCCTTTCATTCCCATTCCGCGTGGTAGATCCCAGAGGTCAGGGAGCAAAGACACCAGTAGGCGCTTTCCCTCTGCCCACAACTGTTCCCAGGGACCCCCTTTCAAATCCTGGATGGGGAATCTGGAGACGTGGCTCGCGGGTCCACTCTGCATTGCTGGTATTTTGCACACAGATCAGAATTGGAATGGGCTTGGTTGGGGGTGGGGGGTTGGGGTTAGCAGGGACGGCGGTCGGAGCCAGGCCATGTCTGTGTTCCCCTCTGCGGCTGTGAGGAGGCTTGCGTCTCCCTCAAAAAAAAAAAAAAAAAAAAAGCATGGAGGATGTGCAGTCCGTAGAATCCCCAGGCACTGATAGACTTTACCGGAAAAGGAGGGAAGGAGACCCAGAAAGGAGAAGTGATCAACACAGGGTCAGTCTGAACCTTGGCGGTCTAAAGCCCTGAGCCACTGGAGCCTGGCTAGCTCCCTTCTAGCGGGCAGCACTGAGGTGCGTCTGCAGAGACTTGTCTCCCCTGAGAGCGCTGGCAAAGGAAAGGGCTTTGCGAAGGAGCTAGGCTAAGCAACTTTTGATTTCGACCCTTAGCTCAGAGACGCCCTGTTGTCGTTCTCTGTCTCTGCCGCAAGATGGCACTCACAGCACGATGATAGGCCAGCCTGCAGCGCTGCATTACCACCCCCCCCCCCCCCCCCCCCCCCCGCGCCCCGCCCCAAGGCACGGGCAGCGCAGAAAGGTGCTCCCCGCACGGGGCGCGGTGGAAGGAAGCAGCTTCGGAGAGGGACTGCAACGCGCCGCCCCCCCCCCACCCCCCGCCCCCAGCAGGTCCGAGCCCGGCAGTGGCAGTGGGGCGGGCGGTCGTATTCCCCAGAACAGCCCGTTTTGCTTTCTGAAGCCAGTGACACAGAGGCTTGAGTGCCGTGTCCGTGAACCGGGGAGGGCTGATCGGTAAAATCGCTGGGGTTATTTATGCTGTGATGTGTGTGGCTTCCTTTTACTCCGCGGAAGGGCATTGGCGCCAGCTGCAGGGCCCGCCTAGGAGGAGCAGCTGGCAGCCTTGCCTGGCTCTTTCTGGGTGAACAGAGGGGAAGGGGAGCCCCTGCTGAGGCTGGGCACGAAGGCCGCGTCTTTGCACCTACCCACGGGGAAGAAGACGCTGCGAGCAAACCTGGGTGGGCCCTGGGTCCTGTGGCACCAACGGAGAAGTATAGAGGTACCCAAGGGTTAAAGAGGAAGGGGCCCCTGCGCTCCGGCATCGAGATGCCCAGCGAGGGCTGGGCTCAGGTGTGGGAAGCGGGTATGAGTTAATAGAAGCTGCTGTAGCAGATGAAATTTCAAGTCCTAATAGCTTCACACAGCAGAAGCTCATTTCTTGCCTACGTCATGCCCCAAATGGGTGTTTCTGATCAGCCAGCAGGAGATAATGCAGAGACCCAGGGACCGTCCATCACTCGTGGCCTCCCAGGGACAGAGCATGGAGAGCTACACAAGGGAAGTTTGGGGGGGCGGGGCCCAGTGGTAGGGAAGACATGATTGCTGCTTTGGTTCCATCCGTTCTGATTGAGTTTCCTGCCAGGCCCAGCCATGCCCAACTACGTAGGAGCCTGGGAAATGTGGTCTGATCTGTGCCCACGACAAGAAGACAGGCTTTTTGTATAAGTTGCTCCCTCAAGATTCATTCCTCACAGGCAGATTCCAGGCTTTCTCCCAGAGATGTAATCAGATATTCGCAGTGATTCATTCACCAGGAGGCTCATTGGTCTGTTAGGATGAAAGTGAATATTCAGAGTCACGTGAAATGTTTAGCAATTAGGAATTAAAGAAACGATGACCTAGCCATACAAAGGAATTCTATGCAGTCAACAAAAACCAGGCTTCAGAACAGGGTGGGGGGGGGGAGACCTTTTTTTTCCTTTCTTTTCTGACAAAGGCCATGGGGATGTGCAGGGGCAGGGAAGTATTAAACGTGGCTCTTCTAGCCAAAGTCTCTAAGCCTTTCTACCAAATGGCTTTTCCCTGCTTGAGTGTCAAAAGAGGGTGGGGGAAGATACTGATAGCATTCACCTGACGGTAATTGTGAACAGGATGCCCTACTGGGTACAACATGAACCCTCCTCACCTCTGCCCCCTGAGAAGCAGGAGGAGGGGTCTTATTACCAGCCAGCACAGGAGCGGAGTGCATCCTATGGATCAGAAACCCCTGTGCCGTGGGCCTCCTGGACCCAGATGACAGCTGAGGAGCAGCGGCGGCAGAACCAGGAGCCAGAACATGGAGCCGAGGGATGGGCTTCCCAAGCGTCAGAGCAATGAAGCTGAGTGCTTTTCTGCAGGAGGCTGGTTGATCGGAAAACCACTGTGCTCTGTCAACGTTCACCCAGCTCACAAAGCGTTCACGGACAGCTCTTGAAGACATTCGATCTGTATTTCGAGAAACCCCTGTCCAGAAAACCCAAATGTGCAATTGGATTCTACAGCCGACTCTTTGGGACGCTATTTAATTCACTTCTCACCACCCTGGTTCCCAGCTGATGACCACCCTGAAGCCAGAACTAAAACAAAGCGCAAGAAAAGGGACTGGTGTAATTGGCCGTGAAAGGGCCGTTGCACCCTCTGTCGCCACCCACAGGTTGAGAATGGCTGCTTTAGAGAGTAGACATGCTCATCTCTCTCCCCCCCAAGGAGCTGATGGTTTGGAGTGGCTGAGCTTGTGCCTACCAGCCCCACATGCAACCACCAGGCTACCGCTCCCAGGGGATCCTGAGGGAGTCTAGAAGCCCTATTATCATCAGTACAAAGTTGGTCTTGTTAGGCGCCGTCAACTCCGATCTGACTCACAGCCCCTCTGTGCACAACAGAGCTGAACACTGCCCATCCCGCCCCGTTCTCACCACGGTGCTTGGGTTTGGGCCCCGGCTGTGATCGCCGTCTCAATCCGTCGTGTTGAGGGCCTTGCCCTCCTTCACTGACCCTGGACTTTACCCAGCCTGAGGTCCTTCTCCAGAGACTGGTTTCTGAGTACATGAGATCAAGGCTCGCTAATCTGACCTCTAAGGCCACTCCGCACCTCCTTCAAGACAGGTGCGCTTGTTCTTCTGGCAGTCCACGATTCCAAGACACCCCCGTGCTCTTTGCCAGCATGGCAAGCCAGTACATCAACTCTCCTTCCTTCCGTCTTCTTCTTCAATGTCCAACTTTCATATGAGGCCAGTGGAAATACCATGGCTTGATAGCGCCTTCTCCCTATTCCCTGTAAAACAATTCCCCGCCTCTCTGATCACCTCCCTGCCTCGCCCCCAGCCCTGACCCCCTTCTCCCTCCTCCCCAAGCCTGCCCACAGCAGAGTCATAAATTGAGGCCAAGCCTGCCGTCTCGGGGAGTATAACTTGAGGGGCTTTCCCTGGAGAAGCCTGCCGGTCCGGTCAGATGTACACACTCCTACCTTGCTTTTGGGGGTTCAGCCCCTTCTGGCTCCCTCTGCACCCCCCAGAAAGAAAGACCACCTGCCATAGAGAAGGATGTTCATCGTGAGCCTGTGGGACCAGTGGGACTGCTCCGAGGAGATCCCAAGACAAAGCTCTTTCTACGGGAGAGGAAAGCCACCCCTTTCTCGCACCGAGCGCCTGGTGGTCTTGAACTACTGGCTGGCCAGATCACTGCAGCACAGCGTGTAGTCACTTGGCCCCCAGGGCTCTGTAGGCTGAGGTCGGCACACTGGAAACGTTCACTCTCTGAAGCAGAGCGAGTGCTAGACTTCTTGGCCAGGAAACAAAAGCAGAGGACGGCCTAATCTCCCCAGCAAATGAGGCAAACAGGGGCTCAGAGTAGAAAGGCAGAAGGGCCTGACTTGGTTCCCATGGACGACGCTCCCCCGGGGAGGACCAGCCGTGTGAGCTGGCCTGGTGGAGGAGCGAGGTTCGGGGATATCATTGGGGGCGAGGCCCCCGCTCTCTGAGGCCCCTGTCTGTACCACTTGTCAAATAAAAACCAAATCGTTTTCTTGGGCTGCTTGCTGGTTTGGGAAACGCAAATCTTTAGAGGAAGTTGTGAATCAGTCATCCATGAATTTTCCATTTTTCAAAACATTAGGTTGAACCAAATGAAACTGCCATTACTTTGCTGTCTCTGACCTGCAAACCCCACCTTGCAAAAGGGCCGGATCGCAAAACAAACACAGACCCCCATGCACATGCTCACAGACACAGGCGTCATGCACTGGCAGGCTCTGTCACCAGGACTTGACTAACTGGCACCGAGTGGCCAGCCCTGTCTCGGACAGGCGGCAGTGCTTGCCATGGTGGCACACCATCCCAGAGTTCTCCACGGGAATGTAAATGGACTTGGACAAGCATGGACACTCTCTACTGCAGAGGTCGCATCTTCTCATGGAGACCCTGCTTTGCATCTGGTCTGACTGGAGGACCCCAGAGCTGGTAAGACATTCCCCAGGTCTATCCTAGGAAGTCCAGGTCCAATGTCCGTTGCTGCAAAGCCTACAGTGGCTTTGGAAACATCAACCATACCCTGAATGATTTTATGTGTCGTTTCTGTGGACGTGAGAGCCATAGTGAGGAGGACAGATCCTGGGGGCAGTGTGAGGGTCTGTGGCAGGTGGGGTCGTTGTGAGCAGAGCTGACCCAACCACACCATCTGTAGACAGACAGGTAGACAGACAGACGGCTGGTGGTGGTGACTGCCCCGGAGCACCTGGACCTGCTGGTTCTCAGAAAGTCCCCTTGTCCGATGCCTGTGACTCTGACCACCTGAGATGTCCATGCTGGGCAAGAAGAAAAACAATAGGAGAACTGTGCCCATGTGTGTGGGTGGGGTGCAGAGCGAGGCAGCGCTGGGTCAGGGTTCCAAGCCGTTAAGGCAGCAAAAGGCACGTTTCCGTGGCCATGATGATAGAAAGATCTGGTAAAGTCCGGAACCCCAAGGAGAAGAAAGGGGGTTTCTGAGTAGTTGCATAGTCCTGTTGCTTCTTCCATGGTCCTCCTTTGGCTTCTGCATGTGGTACTTAGGGGACTTTAGCTCAGTTAATTGGCCTTTGTGCATCTCAGGTTTCCCAAGTATAAAATGGGGAGGATCATGCCTATCTACTGGGAAGACAGGGAAAGAATTGATGCACTTGAATGACGGTGCTGGTGAGGAATATTGAAATGACTTCCGACTGTTGGCAGAGCAAATCCATCTGTCTTGGAAGAAGCACAGGCAGGATGTTTCTGAGAGCGCAGTGAGGCGCCATCCGCTGTCCTGTAGGCCGTCGTGTTCGGAGGGAGCAGTGCCTGGAGCAGAACATCATTGGTGGTAAAGTAGAAGCCTGTGACAAAGAGGCCGGGGAGCTGGATCGACACCGTGGCTGCAACAATGGCCTCAAACATGACAAGTGTGAGGAGGGGGCAGGCCAGGCCACGTCTCTGTGGTCCATGGAGCTGCGATGAGTCAGAACCGACCCAACTGCACCTGACCATGGCAATGAGGTGGCAGTGGGCACCTGACAAAGAGGAGTGGGGAGAAGCATGTTCTCCACTGTCCAACTAGATGAAAAGGCTCCATGCACGTAAGAGAGAGCACTACTCCCTCTCTGCCACCCAGCTCAGCGAGGGAGGAGCGAGTGAACTTTGAGAATGGACCTCCTGGGCCCAGGAGTCAAGGAAAAGCATGGGCTGTGGTTCTGGTTAGGTGGTCAGGAAGAGAACAGGGTTGCTAGGGAACCAGCTTCTGCCCTGTTGAGATGAAAGAGGCAAATTCAGAGTATGGTCAATCCAGGTCCTACTGGACTGTCAGCACCTGGGGGGTTACCCTTGAAGTGCTATTCCCTCAGGGGTCTGGAACACAGAGCCCTCAAGAATAGCTTCCCAATGGACTCTTCTCCAAGGATGTGGCGACCGTTTGAGTGTACAGTGGTATATATTTCCCAGCCTGCTTCCCCGTAAAATATTTGGCAACCATAACACAATGATGAACACCCACGGCAGTTGGTATAGAACTGTCCAGAAGTCAATCAGCACTGAAAACCATAGGACCAAACCAGACTCACAGAGAGTCAGTGCTGATTGGCGCCCCAGTTTCTGAGATGCCGCAGGAGTTTTACAGGAGCAAAAAGCCCCGGGGGTCTTTAGTCCTGAGTGCTGCTGGTGGATTCAGACGGCCCAACCTTACAGATCACAGCTCCACTCATAACCACTACACCACTAAGGTTCCTTAGCAGAGTGTCAGACGAGCTACCTGCTTTAACCTGTGTGCGTCCATGCTACCTGGTATTTCCTTGTTACTCGTCCTCCTTGCAATGGAAAAGATCTTTAAAGTAAAAGGGATGACACAGCTCTTAGTCACTTAAACCAGAAGGGAGATGATTTCGTGGCTCCATCATCGCAAACATCAGCAGAGAAGCTGGTTTTAGGCCTCCGGGTCTCTTTCTCAACCACTTGGGCAGGTTCTGTTCACGCAAAGGGCAAGGCCATCAGCCGGCCATGGCTGCATCCCACTGTTTAGCAACGCTGTTGGAAAGCCCTGGCAGAAGAGTCCCGGGGAGATTCTGATTGGGTCAGAATCACGTCTCTGCCGCTAAGCCAATCCCGGTAGGTAGCCCGGAAGATGGAGCGCTCCCCCAGGCCTCCCTCTTGGGGAAAGCATGTGAGACCTGCCTTCCTACCCACAGGGAAAGCGTTCTCTGTGGGAAAGGGGGCTGCTGTTGGTCGAGGAGAGCGGGGGAGTGGGTGGCGAGGGCAGCAATTATTCTGCCAGATTGTGCACGGTGCTCTCTCAGCTCTGCGGTGCAGGACCGTGTCGTCTTGCTCAGCGCCGTCTCCTCAGCACAGGGCTGGGCATGTTGTCCACGCCGCACACACACATCTCTGGAACTTGTGACTGCACAGAGAATTCCGTCTCTCTGATGGGACGGTCTGGCTTCTGTTAGTCTTGCGGACTGTGTGTGTCACACAGAGGATCAATCTTGTTGAAATGAACAAGTCAGTGACGTCTGGTACACGTGCAGTGTGAATGAAGTGCCACCCCCTCTGATCTCAGGTTTTAGAACATGGCCATCCCTCCAAAAGAGAGCCCCAGACCTCTGAAGTAGTCCTCCCCCTCCCCCCACCCCGCCAACCCTGGCAACCATAGACCTGTTTCTGTCTCTTTGGATTTACCTGTGTGGCTACTGAGCGTAACATACTGCTTCTTAGTGAAAACAATGAAACAAAGGGGGAGAGTGTTTTTCTTCCAAACATTGACCAAATGGAGGAGAGAAAAAAGAAGAATGTCCAGTCTGCTGTTGTAAACAACCCAAACCGGCTGGAGCTGGTCCCACTGAGAAAGTCCACCCGCCGAAGCCAAGCCCCTCCTGAGTGGGACGCCTGCCCTGGGAGGAACTCCCTCCCTCCTTTCTGCTTCCTTCCACCCGCGGCTTGCCCTGTTCTCTGCTCAGATGCCATTCCGAGCGCCTGGTAGAAGGTGCCTCTCCTCAGCTGTCCACTTAGCCCAGCGTCTGTTCTTGCCACATTCAAAAGCGAACGGACTGGCTCTGGACCCCACCTCCCGATTGCTGCCTGATGGAGTCTTATTGGTCCAGCTTGGCGCAAACGCCTTCCCCTGGCTCTGTCAGTTACTGGGGGCTCTGGAGGCAGGGCCGTTCCGCAGAGCTGATGGAAGAGCGTGGCGGAGGGCAGAGGGTGCGAGATCGGAGCCAGCAAGGCGCAGACCGGCAGTTCCTCAAACCAAGGCTGGGACTTGCCCTGTGCAGACCTGCCCGTGGCTTGTAAGCGAGAGGGCTGCTCCGGTCTCCTGGAGCATGGCTGTAATTGATTTTGCTTTAGAGAATTTCATGACCCTTCTTGAGATAATAAAAAGGACGAACATAAAATTCTCCCAAACAAAATCAATTGCTCTCCTCTTCCCACTAGCAAACAGAGGCAGTCAGCCTGTCCTCTGAGTGAGCCGCTTGCTGGAGCGTAGTGCCCGTGCCCTGGGAGGCCTTCTGCCTGGTTTGGAGGGCACTGGTGCTGAGAACAGGCAGGTTTCGGGTCACAGGAGCCTGAGAGGGCGTGCCTCTCCCCTATGGCTTGATTCAGGAGGTCCTGGCTTTCTGACAGAGGCCTTTGAACTCTCTTAGTGCCAGGAGAGGAGAGAGTGAGCCCCCGAGGCTATGGCATGGTGGTGACAGGCTCCTGCTGGGCACTCCCAGCTGCTTCTCTCATGAGAGGCACCTCTGGGCAGCACTCAGGAGCATGACCACAGCCTCTGTACATGGACAGTAAGTGCTGCCTGAAGGCTCACCTGGCAGCTGACCCGAAAGGGTCCTCTGTTGCAAAAGCAGGGGACCCGATGTGATGTTCAACATCTTTCCTGAAACCCAGGTCCCCCAGTCCAAGCAAGCTCTGGTCTCCCGCCCCGCCCAGCTGAGGGTCTCTATAGCCCCCACGGGTGGGAGGATAATGGCTGTTCATTTTGGAGCCAGGCAAAACTTAATTTTGAATTCTGTAGGATCCAGGACTCCTGGGCTTCAGCTTCCTGGGCTCTAAAATGAGACTAACAACAGACGTCCTGTGCTGCACAGAAGCGAGGATGATGTCAGGTCCCACGCTGGGCTGGGTGGCACCCTGCCCTTGGGCTTCTGGACAGGAGCAAAAGCTGCAGGTGTATTATGACACCATCAGGTAGGGACAACACCTGCTGCTTGGGGTCACCCAAGGTGCCTCTTTATCAGTGTTCCAGCTGACGCCTTAAGCTGATGATTTACTCTGGACCAGGGGCTCCCATCCTTTGGCCTCTGTCTTCCTGTTTGTCAATGAGGCGGTCAGCTAAGATCCCTGCCGAGGGCCCTCCTGGCAGACAGGCCCATTCACAGGGCCTTCTCTGGGCAATGGCCACCAGCCACCAAGACCTGGCCCTGGATGACCATTTTGCCTATAAGATTCCTAGAATCCAAGGAGGTCTCTCCGGAGTCTGACTCCAACAGTCCAGAATGCCTTAAGCGGGGATGGGCTAGGCCTGCAGATCTGTGTTCTCTCTGTGTGTAGCAATGGAGTGGTGCTACCCTCTCCATCCCCCTGTCTGACTGCACCGATGGCGCGATTCACTGAAATGTCCCGCAGAGGCCAGTCCACAAAGGCCTGTGGATTGCAAATAGTTTTTCGATACCAAATGCCAGGTGGCTATGACATCAGAGATGACTTGTTCAGATTGCCATCTTTACCTCATTTCCACAATAAGCATAGAGAATTATCTTCCTGTAATGACTTCCCCATGCAGTTGTGGAATAGAAAATCCATTATTGAGGGAAGCTGGTTGGCCAGGGGAGCCCAGAGCAGACGTGCCGCCACGACAGGACATTTCTATGGACATCATGGTCTCATCAGGGCTCAAGGACGGGCTTGAGGTCTGGGCAAAGGCCTTTCTTATCTCTTACCCGCCCCCCTCCTCACAACAGGTGAGACCTGGCTTCACATCCTTGGTAGAATGCCTTCTTCACTGAAATCCAGCCCAGGGAAGGCAGAAGACAGGATTGATGATTTTCCCTGGAGTCACTAATGGACTCCCAGTCTCTTGGAGGTGGCTGTGGCCAATGGTATACCCAGGTGTATGCTGGGTGGCTGGTGGATAGTTTGGGGTGCTGAATGTGTTGGGGAGAGAACTCTGGAGCTGGAGACAAATGGTTCACGACTGAGTCCTGACACACCTTCTGTGCTGTGTGGCTTTGGGCCAGTTGCTTCATCTCTCTGAGCTTCCGCTCTGGTTTCTGCCATGGGGAGAACAAGCCCTGTGCTGCTTGCCTTCCACATAAGGTCGCCAGGCGGAGGCTGGGAGGTGATGAGACCATGTTGCAAACTGTAAGACACTACAGATGTGAGAGTCTCACATTGTTGCCAGTGGATTGACAGGTGCTTGTCAGTGAGGCTACCATCCGACTTTGGAGGGAAAGAGGACTCTGGGAAAAGCTGAAGGACGCTCAGGGAAGGTTGTTTACTTTATTTCACATATCTAGTCACTCTGCTAGAAGAGTGGTTCAGGCCTGGACTTTGCTAACAACCATGTCAACTCAAACCTCTTTTTAAAATCAATTTATTGGGGGCTCTTACACTATTCCATACATCAATTATATCAAGCATATTTGTACATATGTTGCCATCATCATTTTCTAAACATAGACTTTTTATTTGAGCCCTTGGTATCAGCTCTTTTTTTCCCTCTTACCCCTTTATAAATCATAAATTATTATTATTTTCATATCTTACACTGACAGCTGTCTCTCTTCAGTCATATTTCTGTTGTTCATCCTCTTTGGGGTGGTGGTGGTTAGGTATCAATCATTGTGGTCAGTTCCCCCTTCCCTCCCCTCCCCTTCTCCCTACCCTCCTGCTATCAGTACTCTTAGTTCTGTTCCTGAGGGGTTTATCTGACCTGGGTTCTCTGTGTTGTGAGTTCTTTTCTGGTTCAGTGCACATGCTCCGGTCTAGCCAGAACTGAAAGGCAGGATTGGGCTCATGATAGTGGGTGATGGTGGCGAGGAAACCTTAGAGAACCAGAGGAATATTGTGTTCCATCAATGCTATACTGCACCCTGGCTGACTCATCCCTTCCTTGAGACCCTTCTGTGAGGAGATGTCCCATTGTCTATAGAAGGATTTTAGGTCTCTGCTCTGACCCCCCTCATTCTCAACAATATGTTTTTTGGTTGGTTTGTTTTGTTTTGGGTCTTCTGTTGCCTGTTACTGGATTCTGTCAACACCTCATGATCGCACAGGCTGGTGTGCTTCTTCCGTGTGGACTTGCTGCTTTCCTGCTAGATGTCCACTTGTTTAACTTCAAGCCTTCAAGACCCCAGATGCTATGTCTTTTGATAGCTGGGCACCACCAGCTCTTTTCCCCCTATTTGCTTCTGCAATCCTTTTGTCTTCAGTGATCACGTCAGGAGAGTGAGCATCACAGAATGTGAGGTTGTTAGAATAAAGTGTAATTGCCTCGAGGGAGGGCTTGAGCAGAAGCTTAAAGTCTGTCCACTTACACAATGTATTTCCATATAAGTAGATGGACTTAGGCCAATACCTCTGTTTTTATGAATTAATATGTTTACATGAATGCACACCTATGTGTCTAGTTCTATCCATAGTTTTGCTGCCTAGATCTTTCCTCTGTTTCCTTTGACCATCCTCCTGTCCACTATCATGCTTGCCCTTCTTCTGTGGCTTAGGAATTCCTCTCAGCTAGATTCCTGCTGCTCCAACATGCCCAGGATCCCTATGTCCTTATTGTTGTTGTTTCTAATTCCCTAACGCTTCCGCAGTCTATGGTGCTATTTGTTCATCATTCCTTTCCCCTGCCTCTTCTTCCCCACAAGTCCTTTTGGAACCATCAGTCCCATTGCTTTCTCCTGGGGCTTGCTGGCCCAGGACAACTCATTTCCTAGTGGTTTTTGAACTAAGTGGTTTTTGACTCCATGGAGCCATAGGAAATTGTTCACAGGAAATCAAAGGGTGGATTGTATGTTCTTTAATAGAGAAGTTGGATGAAATTAAGAAGAATGTGGGACTCCAGATCGGAGGAAGGGATTATGCAGATGGCACAACCTTGCTTGTGGAGAGTGAAGAGGATTTGAAATTCTTGCTGATGAAGGTCAAAGATTGCAGCCTTCCGTGTGGCTGAAGATTCGAAAAGTGAGCTGTCTTTGAGGACTTAGGTGCACCTAACCCAAGCCATGGTGTTTTTAATTGCCTCCTACGCCTGTGGACGATGGGCACTGCATCGTGAAGACCGAGGCAAAATAGGTACATTTGAATTGAGGTCCGGGCGAAGAATGTTGAAAAGGTCATGGACCAAACAAAGCCGTCCTGGATGAAGCGCAGCCAGCGTGCTCCTTCGGTGCATGAAGGCAAGACTTCATCTCACGCACTTAGGGCATGTTGTGGGGAGAGACCAGTTCCTAGAGGGCAGTGCCAAAAAGGAAGGCCTTCACCAAGATGGGCTCAAGCACAGGAATGACCGGGAGGATGGTGTGGGATCGTGCAGTGCTTCCTCTGTTGTGCACAGGGTCCCTATGGGTGCGGTCCAACTCCCTGACACTGGCAACAACAGCACCTGGCCCCATGCTGTCCTCGATAACCTGGGTTATCACCAGATGCGAGCATCCAGAATTACCCAGAAACATTCTCAGGAGAAGCCTCTGGACTTCTCCGTGGGAGGGTCCTCGCTCTTCTCCCGTTCCTGGGGTTTCATGAGTCACAGCAGAACAAGTGTTCAGACAGGCTGGTTCTCGGTTCCTTAGCCAGACAGTGTGGGGAGACTGTGGGGTCCTCGAAGGGGGCTCGCCCTTGCAAAGTCCAGGAGCAATGAACATGGCAAGAGGCGGGAGGAGAGCAATTTGGATTTCATCGCTTGGCAGCTTTGCCTCGTGAGAATATCTTCTGGCTTGGGAAATGACCCTTTGGGCTCCCTGTAGCATTTTTCTTTGGATAAATGACAAACATCCATCTTGTAATACATCCCTTGCAACATTTCAGCCTGTCACTAATGACCTTATTGGAAAGAACATTTGATTTAAGATTTAAACCTTTCACGACAACCTCTCTTAGCGTGGATACATATATTTGAAATAAAATTAATATGGTTTTAGCCTGCGGTCAAATAGTAAATCCATGAATTTTCTGGGTTTAGGAGCCAGCGATCTCCCTCCCCACCCCTCCCCCCTCCCACAACTCTCTCTTCTCAACTTTAATTCTTTAAAACAAATGTGCTTAAATCAAAGCCCTCTGGGTTTTGGAGGGTGGTGGTATAGTTCGATGACTTCATCCATTTTTGGACCAACTGATGGAATACTCTCTGAGGTGTCAAAAGAATTATTATCTCCTTGTTGGAGTCAAGGTTGGAGCGCCAAGTGTCTGTTATTCTCCCTGAGAGCTGTTCATCAGATTCCAAACTGAGGGTCCCCGTGACTGAGGGAATGATTTAAGACAGGAGAAAAGACAATGAATATTGTATTGACATTTGACAGCTTCTGTAAAGCCAAAGAAATGTTGTTGCTGCTATTAGAACTTCTACTTTGACATCCATCCATCTGAAGTAGCTTAATCCACACATTTTTTTCCCCCTTCAACCTATGGTAGGAGAGATGTGACCTTGACCTCAATATCCTTTGCTTAAAAAACAAAACCAACAAAAACAAAACCAACTGGCTACCATCGAGTTGATTCTAGCTCACAGCCAGCCTCTAGGACAGATTAGAACTGTCCCCGTGGGTTTCTGAGATTAAATCTTTACAACAGTGAAAAACCTCATCTTTCTCTTTGATGGCAGTTGGAGGTTTTGAACTTCTGAACTTGTGGTTAGCAGACGCAGGATTCCACCAGGGCTCCTTTACCTTGGCGTAGTGAGATCCCGTTGTGTATGCTCACTGGTTCTTCTGATTTCCTCCCAACTCCTCCAAGAAGTCTCTGGACTGGAGAAGAGTGGGGAGCGAAGGAACAAGGAGCCTGGTCCCTCACCGAGGTGGAGAGAGTCCCCATGCTTGCCTGGTCATGTGCCAGGTAACTGAAAAGAAGCCCCCTGGTCCCCCCAGTTCCTTCTTGGGCACTGGAGGGTATGATGGCCCAGGTCAGAGAGAGCGAACAGATGCTTGCCTGAGACTCCGGAGCATGGGGCGGCAGTCACTGTAGGGACCAGACCTGTACTCTCTATCCCTCTTGGGGGCTCATCCATGCCGCTCCTTCTTGGCTTATGCCAAAGTTGGAGCCTCTCAGACATGTCCCCTCTCTTCCCTCTCCAACTTCTTCCTTCGCCAGACACCAGGGACCCTGGCCCACCTCTGGGTGCCACTGCCGCCACTGTGGCCAGAGGCCTGGTCACCTCTCCTCTCCATCCTGATGCTGAGCTTCCCCTCTGCACACTGCAGCCCCACTTCCTTCTTCACAAAACTCCTACAGCCATCCGTTCAACAGGAAAACTGACACATGCTGCTTCCATGTGAAGCTTTGCTGCATCATGAGCTAGAGTATTTATAAAGCTTAGAGTCAGATAGGAAACCCCCAACTTGGCCTAGGAAGCCCGGGTCCCCCAGTTTTGCCATACCCTTCTAGCACCCGCACAGGCCCCTTCCTGCTGACACTTGGCCTTTAGTCAGAGTTTGACGACCCGTCTTCCCTCCACCCCTCTCGGAGGAACCCCCTCAATCCAAGCGACATCCCACAATTAGACAGACACACGCACACTACCCCGTCCTGGTCCGGCACCATCCTGCCGCAGTTTTCCGTTAACGGGCGTGATGGTGTCAGCCTCACCTGTCCGTCTGGACCCTCTTGCACCAAGGGGTGAGGAAGGTTTCACTACACGTCAGTGAACGGAGCACAGCACTCGGGAGACACTTGATCATACCTGAATGACGGAGAGGCCCTGGGCTTGCAGTTGGAGAAAATGGAGTCTCGCGAGAATCCAGCTCCTCAGTTGTCCGAGAGACACTGCCTCGCCCTTGAGAGGCAGCTGTGGCTGCTGAGGAGGCACAGAGCTTCTCTCCCACCAGGGACAGCTGAATTTGCTAGTGGGGATGGGCGTTAGTTTACTTGTTCCCTTGGTTAAGAAATCGATTAAAAAAAAATGAACTTAGTTTTAATGTCAAGTTCCCGTCCGTTGGTTAGGAGTCCTGGTGGCTTAGTGCACTGCTAACTGCAAGGTCAGCAGTTCGAAACCACCAGCTGCTCCACAGGAGAGTAATGGGCCTTTCTCCTCCCGTCAAGAGCTGCGGTCTTGGAAACCCACAGGGACAGTTCTGCTTTGTGTTGTAGGGTTGCTGTGCATTGGGATCCACTCGAGGGCAGGGAGCGTTCTTGAAATGCTGTTGGGCAAGAGGTGCTTAATGGTCCCTTTGGGGTCCCTTTGCCTTTTCCTGAGGTGGGTCAAAGTTCTAGGACTCTTACATCCTGCCAAGGTTACTCTTGGAAGATGTGGTGCCATCTGTGCTGTCATTCCTGGGTGTCCCCTTCCTTGGGGCATTGGTCCATGAAGGATAAATTGTGCTAACGATCTTGTAATAAAGAGAGCAATCCACACTCCCTCACCCTCCCCTCCGGTCCTTCTCGTTCCCCAGAGGCAGCCTTTTCCATTTTTAAAAAGCTTCCTCTGGATTCATAAATGATATCTACAGATGTCCCTCTTCTGATTTGTTCATTTTAGACATTCCTTCTTGTTATGGTGGATTAGAATTTCTTTTGGGGGGGGAGACATTTGATCATACATTTCCACTCTCTTGTCTTTCCAGGTCTCATGGTTCCCTGACAATGCCAAATGTTTCAGCATCATAGCTGTACAATTATTACTGAATTCAACTACACTATGATCCTGTATCCTTTCTTGGACACCTCTTTTAAAACGGTAATATTTATGATATTTATGACATTTATGAATTTACTTGTTTTCTTGGCATTTTGGCTAAGTCTCCTCACATCTTCTAATGGTACTATGTCCCAACTTTTGTTATGAATTTCCAGAGTCAAATATTTTTGACCCTCAGACAGATATTCCTTTTAAACTCCCTGTCCTCCACCTCCTAGTTGGCCGGGGTGATTGGCAAGCCGCACGGACACTCTTCTGGGACTCTCCTTGCTTCTCTCTTGGGTTGGAAACTATTCACACGGCCTCTCTTTCTTTCTTTCTTTCTTTCTTTCTTTCTTTCTTTCTTTCTTTCTTTCTTCATGATGATGAAACACAGTCTCTAGCTTCCATCTCCACCTGAAACAATGGTTAGTTCTGGTAGACTAGAGAAACAAATTTATAGAGACAGGCTTATGTGTATAAGAGAGAGTTTTATATCAAGGGTAATTGAACATTAAGAAAATATCCCAACCTAGTCCACTCCAAGGCCATAAGTCTAATATTAGCCCATATGTCTCATACCAATCTATAAAGTTCTCTTCAGACTCACGAAGCACCCGCAATGAAGCCAAATGCAGCATGATCAGTGGGTAGAAAGTCTATGGATCCAGTGCTGGCTGGGGTCTCTGCATGGCTTCTCCGGCTTCAGAGGTCCAGTTGCATCTATGTGGCTTCTCCAGCTCTGGGGACTAGGGTAGTTCCATCTGTCTTGTCAGCTGAATGTCTCCCAGGGATGAAGTAGTGAGACAGAGTCTCTCTTGCCTCCAAGTAGGAAATACCGGCCGGATTTCCCAGAATTCTCAGGAGAAGGCCACGCCCACACAGAGGTCTCATTGGCTGTGATCTGATTGACAGACTAGATTCCACCCCTACATTCTTAGTCCTCAAATCGACAAATGATTATATAACTACGACATGTGCATAGTGGTAAATACTTAGGCACATTTAAAGGTATGATGATTCCAGCATTACAGTTGGCTCTTGGGCGGAGATAGGTACAGTGGGTAAAGCTGGGTTCCCAGTCAGAGTTTGAAGGCTTGGCTTCATGATTTTCTAGCATCAGGGTTGCTGTTGGGAACTCCTACACAGTTTTTATTTGTATAGGATCAGTTTGCCCTGATTTGAAATCTTTCTTTTTTCTTTGGTATTTTGAAATTTGATGACACTATGGCTTGGAAGTATATATTTTTACTTTCATTGTTTTGGATGCCTGTTGAAATGTTTCAGCATACAGCCTCAAGTCTTTTAATTCTGGGAAATTTTCCCTTTATTTCAAGGGCCATTTCCACCCTATCGTGTTCTCTGTTGCCTCTTTTGAGAACTTCTATAAAATTACATATTAAGCTCTTACTTTTCTTCACTCGTCCATCTTATTGTCCATCTCTTAATTTTTGTTCTCCTTTCTATCTGAAAAGGCAAATCTCTGAAAAGTAAACCTCTACCTCAGTTACAATTAAAAATGTATTTTAAAAAAGCATGTGGAAGAAATGAAGGTCATAGTCACTGCAGGGAAAGTGTAAAGGGCTATTGAGTGAAAGAAACCATTGTTCATCCCCAGCGGATACAGAACTGCCAGAAAGGCAAAGCACCTTTCAGCATCTGTGTGTTCTCTGTTGACATATGACCACAGAAGCAGGATTCCAGACGTTATGCTTCCAGGCACAAGTATCAGACCGTTCTCAATTGTGGGAATTGATCGAAAAGCTTCTGTTAGGTTGTTGCCTTTGTGTCTGGTGTCGTGTGCTAGATCTTAACAGTCTTGCGACAGGCAGGCATTAAGGAGTGAAGCATATAAAGTTGGAGAGAATTTGCTGGCATACATGAACATAAATGAAAATTCATGAAGGCAAACTAGAATCTCTGTCAATTCTTAGGACATCTGACCTTGGTAGTGTGTACATGGGGAGGAGATGAATGGGCTGAGCAGAATACAAGCCTGGCACAGGAGAGGCTAACACAGGATCCGGAGGAAGATGAGGGTAGGAGGGGACCATACCCGTGAGATGAGCCCACAGACAAGCAACATCCTGCTGAGCAATACCGGCAGCTGGGAACTTTGCCTCAACCTTCTAAGATGGCAGTTGCCTCCCTCCTACTAGATCTTTCCAGGATCTCTCTCACCGTACACCCTACCTAGAAGTGCACATTGAAAAAGAATTTGGGAAACAAAGTCCAACCTAGATAAATTTGACTCATAACAGAGCTACCACATTTACCTTTCTGAGGCACTGGATAGAAACAGTTGCTAAAAACCAAATGTGTGTGTGTGTGTGCGTGCGCTTGCACCAAGACAAGGGTTGTAGCGTGAATGATGGACCGGAAAGAGGTGGAGAGAGTCTTTACTTTCACACTTGTTCCAAGGACTAAGGTGGGGATGCTCTACCTCTCACTTGGCTCACCCTTTCTGCTGACCACACCAGGAACTGCCATTCTTCCTGAGTTGGAGGTTCAGGAGGTCTTGGAGGTTGGAGGTCCCGAACCCTGTACTCAGCCTGGAGTCACTTCAACACTTTGATATGCACTTGAGCAGTGGCAAGACACAGGCTTCCTGTGCCCACTGACTGAGTCCATATTGTCTTTGCAAACGGTCCTGGTCTTCAATGGCAAGAGTTGTATTGCCAATTTTTGTATAGTTGTTTTGAATATACTTTTGAGTTTAAGAGGTGAGAATGGATACCAGTAAGAGGGGGCAAAGGCTCAGCGTTTGCCTCAGGGCGACTCCTGAGGGAGGTCTCATGGCTGAGCCCTGGAGGCACTCAGCTGTTCCCTCCTTTGCAGGTTCTTGCCTATAGAACCCCCTGGGTCCTGATGTGCTCACTGGTTCCCAGTTTGGAGGAGAACCTCAATATCCATCTAAAGATAGATGGTCTCCGGCATTCATCCAGTCAATCAATTTTTTTTTCTTGTTTTTGTGGGCATCATTGCCTCTGGTGGTTGTGGGCGCTACCCAGCCGCCGCTGGATTTGAACCACCAAGCCTGCGGACTGCAGTTCCTCACTCAACCACTTACGCCACCAGGGCTCAGCCCCAGTCAATCAATTTTATGAGTGCAAATTATGTCCCACCCCCTGTCTGAGCCCCTAGGAATACAGTCTCGGCCATCAGGGAACTCATGGTTTCTGCACCTAAAGAGTTGGGGGGAAGGTGGAGGGATCTGATTCATGGCATGATAAGGAGTGAGGGGTTAGGGAGATATTAGGACAAAGTCTTATGGTCTTCTTCAATGAGGTGTAGAACAAATAGTGGCCTTTTCCTTTCTCTCCATTGCCATTTTCATACCCTCCTGAAAAACCCTCACTCCTCCAGGCTTATCATTATCTGGACAATGAGACATGAGAGAGGAAATGTCAGTTTGGCGGTACCTCTAAAGAGGAAGCTGAAGACAAGAAGGGAGAGATTAAAGAAGGGCATTAAAAACAAAGCAAAGGGCAGAACAAATACAAGGGGGTCTTCAGAATTCAGGTGACTGGAGACAACTTTCAGAAGCTTCAACCCCTGCTGCAGTCGTTCCTTAATTTCCAGTGTAGCTCACTCTCTGTGTTCCTCATCAATGCCCTGTGCCCACACTCTGGGAGGTGTTCATGACGCTTAGCTTTCTCCCTCTGTGTTGCAGAGCTCAGTCTACCCAGCAGTCTTATGGAAATTTTGCTCTTGAAAGTAACAGGGACAGAAATCAATGAATGGTAGGGGTCTCTTTAGCATCCAGACAGATTAAAAAGGAGAGGGGGAGCCGGATAAATGTCCACGTGCCTAGTGGGACTCTTCTTACAATTTTGTTTGCAGAAATGGGTCATGGCCAAAGTTTTCTTTGCAGAGAAGGTTGGGACTCACCAAGCAAGCAAGGAAGCAAGCAACCAACCATTTCATTCGCAATCCCAGATCAAGCGTAGGAGGCATGAGGCTCGTAAGCTTACTTAATAATTTAACCCAGGGTTCAGAATAGCACCAATGAAACACACAACATTCCTCCCCCCCCATTACTATGGCCTCAGTTCGACCTTACTAATCCTGCCAGACTGACATATGTACATGGTACAGAGAAGAGCTTTCAAAACACAGAACCCAGGATAAATCAACTCCTCAGCAATGATAATGAGAATAATGCTTCCATGTGGGTGTAGGGAGAGGCAGGAAGGGGTAAAAAGGGAACTGATCGCAATGATAGATGTACTAGCCCCCTCAAGGGGGTTGAATAACATAATTGTAAGTGAAGGGAAACTTCAGATGGTGTGAGATATGAAAAAATATATAATGTATTAAGGGTTCAGGGGGTTGGTAGGTGGGGGAGTGAGGGACTAAAGAGTAGTTGATATCAAGGGGCTTAAGTAGAAAGAAAATGTTTTGAAAATGATGCTGGCAGCATCTGTACAAGTTCGCTGGGTATAATTAATTTATGGATGGTTATAATATTTGTAAGAGTCCCCCATAAAGAGATCAATAGAAAAATAATTCATTTATGAAACCAGGTCTGCCATTCGAGACACATTTGGTTTTCTCACTTTTTGAACTTTGTGGTGCTGGATGAACCAACACTTCCGAAGCTCTGTGGTTGGACGCAAGGGCAGGAGCCTCTGATGAGATTCAAGGGGACACCTTGAGTAGAGTCTGAAATGGGAAAAGAAAGCAGTCCTGCCCTTTCATTCTGCAAAAATAAAAACTAATTTGGCTTGAAGGAACTTAACTCAATTTCCTTCTCTCTTCATATTTGCAAGTGAAATATGATTACATCCTGATCAGCCATTCATTACACACTTGCCAAATCTGGGGACCTCGACCTGGCTGAGAGTCGAGCTCTTCCTGTCTCAGCGGAGCGTCAGGTGCTTTTCCTCACAGGCCACTCCTCCCGTCTCTTCCTTTCCTCCTCCTAAGGGCGTTTCCCGCCACTCCCCACCCCGGCCCAGAAAGGAGCACTCAGTGCTGCTCACACCTGTGGTTCACGGCCAAGGCTTATTGGAATGCATCATGTGAGGCACATTAAAGGAACACACCCATTCCAAATATCTGGAATCCATGACTACTTACAAAGTTCCAATGTCGTCTGCTTGGATGTTCATTTTAACTTCCATTTCCATTTTGAGACCCTTTTGGTGATGGAAAAACTCCAGGGATACACGAACTTCTTCCTGGATGTGGTCCCTGGGGACTGGGATGTCAGAGTGCATAACTGCTCAGGAGAGGAAAGGAGATTGCATCGGCTGCCCTGTCGCCTCCACAGCGCTGTCAGATGGTCTTCATTGGCTGGAAAGAAACGTGCCTCTTTATCTATTTATTTACTGGGCGCAAGAATTTTGGCCGTAATCAGACCAGCGAGACCTCTATGTCGCGGGAAGCGCAAGGGATAAGTGTCTGTTCGGAGCTGGCACATGGTGCCTGGAACTCCTTCTCTGTATTCATAACCTGTGACTGCCCTAAAGGGACAGATTAAAATTCAAAGCATGCAGATCCTTGCCTGTTTGATTTCAGACGCAAAATTGGAAACGGGCTGATAAACCCGCGCAGCTCCCTCCCTGCTCCCCTGCTCTCTGTGTTCTCTCCCACTGGGCTCCGCAGAGAAGCAGACCCTGTCCAGGCTGGCCTCCAAGGGGCCCTGGGTCTGCTCCCCACCTCTCCATGGGTGGGGGGTACCACTGACTCTGTGAAGCGGCTCCTAAATTTCCTTCACTGCCACCTGCATGCTTCAAAGAGCTGAGGTCTGGGCAGGGGGAGCCAGCTCCCATGTGTTTGGCTGCCTCTGCAGGGGCTGGAGGGCTGGAGGAAGGCACATGAGGGGGGCGGGGAGGGAGGGGGACAGTGCATTGCTCTGGAACTTACAGGGTTTGAGTTCCAAAGGACACCACTGACCTCTCTTGACCCCATTCCCAGGATTTTAGGGGGTGGCTAAGGGCTTTCATGGATGATGTGGTGGCAGTGCTTATGTTAATTTCATGATTGAGATGTAGGGGTGGAGTCTGGCCTGTTAATCTGGAGATAGGCATTGAGTAGCCAATGAGGCCTCCATGTGGGCATGGCTTTCTCCTGAGACTTCTGGGAAATCTCATGATATTTTCCTCATGGAGGTGAGAAGCTATCCCCCCAGTTGTTGGGAGTTAGTCTCAGAGACAATGAATTATGGAGAAGACAAGATGGCAGTGTCCGAGGAGCTGCAGGAGCCGGAGGAGA
>PVJH01015050.1:0-54824 GCA_004026705.1 Nesogale talazaci
ATGGATTCTCAGATTTGACAAATGTATTAATGTAATGGGAGAGTACTTTAAAGGTGCTAAGGTTGGTTAAAAAATTAAATATGTGGCTTTGAAAAAAAATCAGAGTTTTATTATGGGTACTCCCCTCATGCAACAACTCTCAAACAGCTTTCTTCAAAGGGCTGCCAAAATCATAAAGCTATTATAAAGTGCAATGAATTCTTCATCTGATACTCAGAATAGGGAAAGATTAAACTGAAACTTGACATTTCACATTTAGCGTCTTAGTTTAAGGACTTTTCACCAGCCAAAGTTGACTCAAAGGATGAAACCGATATGACATTACCAGCTAATGATCCACAATCTAAAGGAAGAACCACTCTCATTTCAGGGATGCTATTATGATGGCATCATTGACAAGTCCACATCACCTGATATATAACCAACAAATATTTTGAGGTCAGTCCTCCACAGGTAAAGACATGTTTTTATTTTCCCTATTGCAATGTGTATCGGAATCAGGGAATCCCACCAATGTCATGAAGAAGTCTCTCAAAACTAAAGGGACAAGGCGTTGTCTTCCACATCAATTAAACTTGGGAGAAATCCTACAAGTATTTGGGCCTTCTTGCTCCCCATTCCCCCCAAAAGCAAGGATGTGTTCTGTGTGCTAACAACAGATTTAAAAAAAACATAAAAAAATTCTGCATTTTAATAAAACTTGATATATAATAGCATTCAAATTTCTACAGTCACCAGAAATACCCAGTTACCAAAAAATCACACACTGCACTTGGCGTCTCCAGCATCTTCAGTTTTTGGTGTCTCCTCTGTTTTGGCATCTCCGTTTTCTGCAGGGCTGTTTCCAACCTTGCCAGTATCAGTCCCTCCCTTCACCCTTTGGGTGCCTTCTCTCTCTTCTTTGCAGGGACATTTTTAGCCTTCGCCTCTGATTTTAGAGGAGCAGGCTGAGCAGATCACCTTGCTGAACTCCTCTGAAGTTCATCCTTCCCCTTGGCTTCTTCTCTCTTGGAGCCTTTCTCTTAGCATGGTGGCAGTGGTTATTGGGAGCAGGCACTGGATTTGGGCATGCGGTGGTGTACAGGCTTTGGTGCATGGGTATATGGAGGAGTCATTCTTGCTTGCCTCTCCTTCACACTGATCCTGCATCTTCTTCTCTCTGGTGCTCTTATATAAAGATTCTCCTAGAATTTCTTCTGCTTTTTTTGTATATTTTTGTTTATTCCTGTTCTGGAGACTTAGTGAGAAACAAGTTATTCATCTGTTCATCTGGAGAGTGTCCTACATACATGTTATGACTTCTTCAGATTATTTTACTCCTGTAATGGTCCCTCTTTCAGTTCATTGATGAATGATTTTTTTCCAGCTCACGTAGTCATCTTTCCAATGCTTTGAATCAATTACTATGCCTTTTAAAAAAATGTTTCCTAAGTCTGTTATCTAAGTATTAATCTTCTGTGATTTTATGATTTTGTTATTTTTGTTGTTGTAAGGTTTCTAGATTTTCTATTTTCACTTAGATCTCTCAACCTACTTTTCTATCCATTAAAATACCTAAGCATCACTGTTCTAAATTATTTTTCTTGTTCTTTTCCTTCTTCTGAAAACCCCTTTGGATTTGGATATTAACCCTTGGCTTTATGTTTACCTTTCAGGATTTCTTACTTTGATTCTTGTGCAACTCAATTTTCTACTGTCTCCATGACATCTAGAGACAGCCATTAGAGATAGAATGGATGGTGGGCCCTAGAGGTAGAAGAGAGGGGGAAGGGAAGCAGCGACAAGAGTCAAACATGAAGACTTGATTTGGGCTAATTACCAAGTCTCATGCTGTCCCATATTTGGAAGTTCCTTATAAAGTGTAAACAAAGATGTACTAAGACAGATGGACCATTTGGCCTGTGTGCTGAGCAATGGCTGATTGGTGGCCCAGAACTGAGAATACTCTATTCCCAACCTTGATCTGGCTGTATGCATGCATCCCCTGGTCACAACACTTTGTCCTTTTGAAGTTTTCATAAAGCATCATTGATTGTAACATTTTCAATCTCAGTATTCAAGAAGACTTTGATATTTTTTCTTGCATCAATTTTAGCAGAGCACCCTGCTCTAATAGTTCCTTTCAAGCTGATGTTTCATTCCTCTTAGAAGTTCAAACTAGAAATTGTTGGGATATGCAATAGCACTTTAGTAGGTGTTTATCTTGTTGGTATAAAAGAAAGAAATTCATATGTAGTTTTTGTTTGCCTCCCACCCCCCCGCCCATAATATGCCTTTTCCATAACTTTTTGAACACCTTCTACTGTCAAGCTGCTTACATTTAGATACAAATTTATAAAGGAAGACGAAGTCTATCCAGGTTGTCATGAATGGATATACACCATCTTGGCTTGTACATTGAAGAATTTGATTGTATTTAAATTTCACCATTCAGAAGTTAAAAATCCACATCAAACCCATTGCTTTTATGTTGGTTCTGACTCATAGTGATCATACAGGACATGGTAGAACCACCCAAAGAACCAAACCAAAATCACTGCCTCTGAGCTGGTCCTGGATAATAGGAATTACATTTATAGGACCACTAGAACTGCAGCTGTGGGTTGCGGAACCTGTATCCTTGTAGAAGTTATAAGCCTCATTATTCTTGCTCTGAGTGGTTTCTGGGTTAAACCAGAGATCTGGCAGTTAGCAGTTGAGTGACCCGCTGTTTGAGCAGGGGTCCTTGAACTATCCCATAAACTTTCCAAGACTGTCATTTTATAGAAACCTACTGCCACATAGTTCTTAAATGGATAAGCAAGAGATTTGCATCATTATCCTTTTTGATCAGCAGTTTAGTGCTTCATCACTGACTAAGGGCATTGGTTTAATAGGATTTAATCTACTTTGATGAATTAAATAAATGAAAAAAAATACTCATGCTATATGTTTTTTGTTTCTTACTTTTCATAGTTTTGACTTAGTGTACATCATTTTATGGTTTTATTTCATATTCATGGAAACATTAGAATATGTAATTAAACTTACAGAAAAACAATAATATATACAGTTCACAGATATAGAAATTCTTGAAAATACAGATATTTGCAAATTGTAAGGACATGTGATATAAATGCAATTTTCACATCCCATTGATGTTCTAATAGATATCATTTCAAGCTTGATTTTAGTAATAATAATTAAAAACAAAATAATAATAAAAAAACATCTAAGTAAGATTACAAATCATAAGTCAAGAGCGAAGGAAATGGTTTTTCAAGGTTTCTATTCTTGACTGTATTTCTAATGACAAGGTTGCCTCAGGCTTTTCTTCTGGGAGAGTGATATCCTCAGGGCCAAGACCAGCTGTCTGCTTGAATCACAGCTGACAATTATCATTTTCTCAGGTTGGGTGAGATATCCTATGAGCCTAGCACCTCATGTTCCTTTTATCTCCCATGAATATGCCCTGAAGACAGTGCAGTACCTTTTGTTAAATGCTCTTAAAATATATTAATAAATAACAGGAAGCCAAAGATTAAACACTGGACAGGGGATGCACGTCACATATTTCAAGGCAAAAATCATATAATGTTTTACTTCCATTTTATCATAATGGTTTTAAAAGCTCTGTGGGAGGTGTGTGTGTGCGTGTGTGTGTGTGTTGCTGTCAGTTAGACATTGGGCTGCTAATCACAAGGTGGGTGGTTCAAACATCAGCTGCCACTGAAGATAAATGGGAGCCTCAATTCCAATAAATAGTAACACTCTTGAAACCCTATTCAGGGCAGTGTTTTAATTACATAGTTTCCTGCCAACTTGAAGATAAAAAAGTGTAAGGGTGGATACAGCCTGTCAATCAGGTCATAGCTTGATGGTGCCTATCTGTGGCCATGGCCTTCCCTCTGCTTTTACCTGCCTGTTAATGAGCCCCACTGAGATCTCTGCAAGACCTGTAATGCAGCCTCGGCCATCACATCCACACAACTCTGCACCAATTGTCCTCTGACCTTCCGGCATCCTTCATTGCATGTGGCTTTGTGAGTCTGAAGAAAGACTTCTGGACTACCATTGATTTTATGAGGATTGGTATCAGATTGACTTAGATTAGGCTGGTATGTTTTATTCATGAACAATCATTTCTTGATATAAAACTCTCCCTTGAGTGTCACTGGATCTGCTTCTCTTGTCAATGTGGACTAACACAGGTAGCTATGAGAAAAATTGACACTATATATGTGTGTATAAAGTTTTTAAAGTTTGTGAAGAAATGGAATGAAGATGTAAGAGAATTTTCCTCATCATAAAAGTTAAAACATTATATATACATATATAAATATATGCACATGTACATACACACCTCTGATGATACACACAGTATCTATGCTTTTGTGCATTTATGGGCGGACCTTCTGTGTATGTGTATCACCAGATGTTTTGATGATATAATCTGAATATGTAAAAACATTTTTAATAGAGTAAGCCCTATCTTTATTTGAATTGCAGAATATAAATGTGAATCAGGTTTAGAAATACAGATTGTAACAGTACAGAAATGGCACCAGAAACTTCTAGAAGGGACCGACATAACATAACTTGAGGTTTGAATAAGGTGGGTGGGTTACACAAAAGCTTTCCCACCTGCAGCCTCTGCGGAAATTGGCAGGTAACAAAAGACCAAGAGCAGTCAGTGTCAAAGTTTCTGGTTCCCCCTTCACTTTGTACCCAACTAAGTTCTGGTATGATCTTAACTTGAATTTGATTCTTTTCCTTTGACTACAATTAGATAGGACACAGCTGCTAAGCTATTTTCACATTTTCTTTGGGGTTAAAAAATTAATATTAATATTGTAGAAGAGATGAAGTAGTTTCTCAAAGGTAGAAATTAGAAAGTGTTTGAAGATTGATGAAAATAGTGCATTTTTTCATTTTCAAGTACCTAGAAATTACAGTCAAATTTTCTTGGAAAAGGAAATTATATATTAAAGGTGAGTTTAAGCTGTGGAACCAAGCTCCATCAAAGAAACCTAGAACTAACATAGTAATTTTTTCAATGTAAGTTTGACTACAAAATTTTAATATTTTATAGTGTGTTAGGGAAAAATAAAGTCTTGCAAACTTAATTTAAGTTTAATAAATCTACATTTATGTTAAACTAAAATTAATTTAATGAGATGGCTTAAAAGTATGTATGTTAATATTATTCTATTCATGGCCAAATAGCAAGAAATGTGTGAAACCATCTATCAAATACTATATGCATTCACAGTTAAACTTAATAGTTACAGAACTGCCTTATTTTTTGTTCATCACATGATTGTATTTCACAGACAATGACTTTTACAAATTAACTTCCATTTAGAAAATTTCTTAACATTTTTATTAGTTTATGCTCACTTTGTGTTTGTGCCACATTTTGATAATTTTCACACTGCTTCAGAATTTTTATAAAATTATTGTACACCTAACATGCTGACATATTATTCAAATATAACTTTCATATGCACTATGAACAAAATAGTCACATGATTTACTCTACTTTGGTATTTGCTCAACTATACTTGCTTTGCTGAAGTGGTGTAGAACCAAACCCACAATATTTCGAAGGCATGATATATATTAACTCATGTGTATAAGAATGAATAAATCATGTTTTATATGGAAAATTTTAATTTTGATAGCCAATTTTCTGGCTGTACAACAGATTTTTTCATAATACTTCTTGAAATTTGAGAAACTTGAAATTCCTTCAAGATTTTAGTAAAAATACCCTCACACATACTGTTTTATGCTCATTGAACGTACACTGATGATCCGTAAGAATTTTTAATTCTTGCCTGTGTCTAATTTTTAATAATTTTAACTAAAATTCCAATTATCATGATATAGCTGATAATTGTTTATAAATAGTAAGGTTAAATGAGGGCTAGTATGTTTTAGAGCGATTTCTCTTAATATTTGAGGTCTTTGAGTCAAAGTTGCATCATAAATTTTTCTCATTATATTCATCTGCATCAGCACATCCCATAATTCTGTAATTTGGAATCAATACCACCAATAGGAACGCTACAATGATTTATAAAAAAAGATACTCAAAAAATGTTGATATCACACAATTAATTTAACTTCCATGACATCATGATATCCTCAATGGAAAAATAAAAAAAACTATAACAAACCTGTTATAACAAACCTGTTTCTGCAATAAGTTATTTCTCACTTGAAAATTTGCAATTTTTCTATCATCCTCTATAGTAATTACTAACAGAGACATTTTTAATGCCAGTGGATCTCTGCATAACACACCTCATGACATGCATATTTTTTAAATTTGCATGGCAAAACTGCCACCAATCACTTATCTTTTTTTGTCAAAATGCGATGGCTTCTGTGTGCTTCACAGTGGAAAGCTATGCCACTGGTATTTCAATGCCCTCTGGGTTACCAAAAGCGAACAGGTTTCAGCTAAGCTTCCTGAGTAAGAAAAGACAACAAAGAGGAACTCCCCTCTTCACTTTAGAGGAAGGAGAGACTGATGACCTTATGCTCCAAACTATTGGTTACTTGTGGTCAAATGGAGAAAAGCAGCAAGTTGTTGGAGATAGTGCCAGAGGATGGCCCCTCAGGGCAGAGGACTTGAACTCTGACTAGAGGAAGCACTAATTTTTCTGATTAGAGTTGTCCTTGATGTTGTGGGTTAGGTAATTTCTGGGGGAGTGGAGTCTTCCAGATAGATCATTTGTTGATGGGGAGAGACTCAGGGTAGGATAAAAAATACCTGCAAAAATCTCTAAAGGTTCAGAAATTGGAATGTGCAAAGTATGATATCCTAGGCATTACTGAGTTGAAATGGACTGATCTGGCAGACTGAATCAGAAAACCAAATTCTTCTCTAGGCCAGGAATAGCACAATCTAAAAGTCTCTGATATTCATTGTTAAAAAGGACATTGCAACATGCAGTACATCATTTGTATCAAGCACACTTGCACACATGCTGCCACATATATTTCCAAACATTTTCCACTTGAGTCCTTGGTACAAGCTCCTCTTTAAAGAAAAACAAATTCCCCTTTCCCCACTCCCCCTTTTTTAATGAACCATTTAATTGGGGGCCCATTCAACTTCCATCAAATGATACAAATGATACATCAAATGATACATCAAATGATACAAATGATGTACTGAATGTCTGGGATAGATTTATAAATACTCAGTTTTGGCTGAGCCCCGGTGGTATAGTGGTTGTGCGCGGGACTGCGGCCCAATGGGATGGAGGTTCAATTCCAGCAGTGGGGTTGGGCCTCCTACTCCCACCACCGGAGAGCAGTGATGCCCCCTCCAAAAAAAATGATAAAAAAAATAAATAAATAAATAAAATAAATACTCAGTTTTATGAGAACTCAATCAATACAACTATTATTAATCAAATTTATGCACCAACCACAAAGCTCCCAAACAAAACTTATTGCCATTGAGCCATTGTTGATGCACAATGATTTCCTGTGGGTTTCTGAGACAGTCACTCTTTATGAAGTATTAAGCGCAGTCTTACTCTCAAGGAGATTCTGGTGGTTTTGAACAGCTGGTTTTGAGAATAGAAGCCCAATCCATAGCCACTATAAAAACTAGTGATGAGGAAATTGAAGAATTCTACCAAAAACTTTAGTCGGCAACTGATCAAACATACAATTAAGGTGCATTCATAATTATTGGGAATTGGAATGTAACAATTAAAATAAAGAAAAAAGGAAATGTACTTGGAAAATATGGACTTGATGTTAGAAATAAAGTTGTAGATTTTGGTAGAATTGCAAAGTCACCAATTGTTCATTGTAAATTAACCAACATGGAAGTTGACTACACATGGATGTCTCCAGTCAGAATACACAGAAATCAAATTGACTAGATCTGTGAGACAAGATACTGGAGAGCCTCAAGATTAACAGCTAAAACAAGACCAGAAACTGACCATGGAATTGATCATTAATTGATTATATGCAAGTTGAGGATAAACTTAAGAAAAATAACAAAGGTTCATGAGAGCCAAAATATAATCTTTAATCTTTCCCACCTGATTGTAGAAAACATCTCAATAGCAGATTTAGTGCATTGAATACTAGTAACAGAAGATTTCCTATGCCTTGGGAGGTCAACAAGACTAAAGTTTATAAAGAAAACAACTAACCTTCCTCCTAAGAAATATATGAAATGTAAAAAAGGGATAAACTGAAGGATCTGAATAGAAAATTTCAAATGTCAGTTCCAGAAGAATAAACCAAATATTACAATGGAATGTGAAAAGACCTAGAATTAGATAAACAAAAGTGAAGAACATACTCAGTATATCCTAAACTGAATTGACTCAAGAAAGATTCCTGCCATGAGTTGCAATATTGAAAGATTCTGTGGACACAATTTTCCGTGATTCAGTGGAAGAGAGCACATACATATAAAATAAATTTATACCAAGTCACCATATCCAAAGTTTTTGTCATTACCAACCTGGACCCACATAATAGAATGAAAACAGAATAATTTCAATGTATTTGGTTTCAAATTTATAATGCAATAAGTAAATAAAGCAAGAAGACTAGAGCTGGACCTAATCTTCAGAGAGAAATCTGGAAACATTTAAAAGAAAGACCAATTTTGGGAGTTTTGAAAGTATAAGATATCAAACAAACCTGAATAAGAGATTTTATATTAATGTACAAAAAAAAGAGCATTGTGTAATTAGTTTCATAAAAGAAAGCAATTTAAAATGCCACATAGAAATAAGATATTATAGTAAATGACTTAACAAGCTGTGGTACATACATGCAATGGAGAACTATGCATCGCTGAAAAGCAGTGATGAACGCATGAAACACGTCACCGCATGGGAAGAACTGGAGGAAATTATGCTCAGTGAAGTTAGCCAGGCGCAAAAGGTCATGTACAATATGAATCCGCTGAGGTAAGCATATTAAATTTAAAATTGGGCATGGGGAAAAAGCTACTATATAGAGATAGTCCTGGGAGAAGGCCCAGGTAATATGGGAGGGGTCAGATCAAATCTAGGGCTACATATGGTAGCCAACTAGGGGTGAGGGGTGAGGTGGGGGCAGATGGTGATGTGTAAAAAAGGAAGGGGGCACTAAATCATCAAAGGGGACCTTATTGTTTATATCTCCACAGGGAAAGAGGGACCAAACTTAAACCCAGAGACCCAGGATGTGAATGCAGCTTGACAACATAGAGTGGAGAACCAGTAGAGGGACCTGAGAACACAACCCCAACCCCAACTATAGGGGCAGCCTTCTCTACTACAGGTATTTGCCTTGGAGGCCAGCACTGAAGCTGAAGCTTGGAGAATGAGATATGCCTGACCAGAGCACATAAGAACAAATGAAAACAGAGGAAGAGAAAATGACTGGCATCATGGCCCATCGAGCCTTCAGGATGATATTGCCACTCAGAACAGGTAATGCACAAAGAGGACTATACCGCCGGCCCTACTTCGAAATACGGCTACCCTCACTGACCCTAGGTCTATCGGGGTCAGGATGAAGAAGCGGGGTCAAGATTATACTCTGTCGGACACAACCGCAACAATGCAAGCACTAAGAGTTTGCCACAGAGCATAGAGTCACAGATGGAGTGACAAGGATATACTGTGGGGCCACGGTATTGGCACCCCATCCGACTCAACCAGGGGTCACACTAGGAGGTCAACTACAGACCTTGAACTTTATACAAGTTTATATATTTCTATTATTTTTATTATTCTGTTATATATTATATAGTACATTAAGGGGTTTTCTTGCTGTTGTTATCATTGCTTTATTTGCTTCAGTTGCTTCATTTTAGGAGACCATTTTTGTACATATGGTTATCTCTGCAGCTCTATCTAGACAAGATAGACTGGACAAAGTGTTTGGAGGTGAAAAATGACAGAACTGATTGTTCCAGAGTAGGGGACATGGAAGAGGGGGAGAAGAGGGAAGAGTGGTGATGTCGACCAGCCCAGGAAAAAGGGAATAACAGTTGATACAAATTTAGTGAAAAGGTGGATGAGAGAAGGCCGATAAGGATTGATTAAGACTAATGTAACAGAGAGAAAATACTGAAACCCAAATGGAGATTGAGCATGATAGTGGGACAAGAGGGAAGCAAATGGAAATAAAGGAAGGAATTGGGGGTAGTGGACATTTATAGAGGTTCAAATACAGGTATGTCCATAGGGGCATACATTTATAAGTGAGGATGGGGAAAGAGATTAACATGCATACTTATAGGGTTAGTAGTAGGACAACAGATGGGCATTGGACCTACACTCAAGAAACTCCTTGATTCAAGAACACTTTGTTCTATTAAATTGGCATTCCAAGATGTTCACCTTTCTGGCATGATCACTGAAGACAAATGTGTGCATTAGCAAAGGTGGTGAAGAAAGATGATGGTGCCCCGCTATCAAAAGATGGAATGTCTGGGGTCTTAAGGCTTGAAAGTAAACAAGCAGCCATCTAGCTCAGAAACAACAAAGTCCACATGGAAGAAGCACACTAGCTTGTGGGATCATGAGGTGTCAAAGGGATTAGATATTAGGCTTCAAGAACTAAAAAGCATAACATTGCGTGCCCACTTTCCTGATATGATCACTGAGGACAGATGTGTGCATAAGCTAATGTGGTGAAGAAAGCTAATGGGGCCCGGCTACCAAAAGATATAGTGTTTGCGGTCTTAAAGGCTTGAGGAAACAAGCGACCATTCAGATCAGAACCAATAAAGCCCACACGGAAGAAGCACACCAGCCTGTGTGATCATGAGGTGGTGAAGGGATTCGGTGTCAGGCATCATTGAGCTAAAAAATATATCATTATTAATGATATTAGGTGAGGTGACATCAGTTTGCAGAGGGGTTACAAGGAGGAGATGAGCCAGTTAAGATACAGGGTAGTAGCAGTGAAATATGCAACCTTCCTCTAGTTCCCAAATGCTGCCTCCCACCCACTATCATGACCCCAATTCTAACACATAAATCCAGCTAGACCAGGAGATGTACAGTGAAGTTGGAAACATGGGAATTTATGATAGATGATCCCTCAAGACTAGTAATAGGAGTGGTAATACCAGGAGGGTGGAGGGATGGAGGAATAGAAAGGGAGAACCAACTTCAAGGATCTACACATAGCCTCCTCTCTGGGGCACGGACAACAGGGAAGCGAGTATTGGGACACATTGGACAGTGTACAGTATGAAAAAATAACAATTTGTAAATTACTAAGTGTTTAAGGTGAAGGGGGGAGGAAGGGTTATATAGGGAGCTGATACTGGGGGCTTAGAGGGAGGGAGGATGTTTTCAGAGTGATGATGGCAATGGGTGTGTAAATGTGACCTGCATACAATTGATGTTGGTATGTATTGTGATAGGAGTTTTGTGAGCCCCCAATAAAATGATTCATTAAAAAAAGAAATAAGATAGTATAGCTACTTAAACAATTAATTAATAAAAATACATTGTATTAATTTTTACATGAGTAAAAGTCACAGGTGTTCCAGTCAATGATGAGAAAAAATAGTGAGAGTTATGCATCCTTGTGGCAAAATGGCTAAGCATTTGAATGGTAAATATTGGTGAGTTCAAACCTCTTTGACAGGTCTGGTGATTTTCATAAAGAATGCAGCTTAGGAAACTTTATTAGGCAAGTAATATTTTATCTATTGGAGTTTTCTGTGTCAGAGTCAACTCACCATCATCTAGTAAAAGATTATCACCTATACTGAATTACCTCACTGCAGAGTTACTGAAGCAAAATCTTAGTTCTCAAACATGATGGATATAAGAAGAATCATAGTTGGCCAAGGTAAGACAGTTATCTCAAATTATTCTTGATACTTGGATTGCCAACAACAGCCAAAAAGATGAAATATTATTCACTGGTACAGAATTAATCTCTTTTTCATCCTTCTTCAAGTTTTAATCCAAAGTCAGTTCTCAAGAATCAGTAGTAAAAAAATCACACCATGTCTTACATTGGGGAAATCTGCTGCACAAGACTTCTTGGTGTTGAAGGACAAGGATGTCACTTTAAGGATTAAAATCCATTCATCTTAAGCCATGATATTTCCAATCACCTCATAGATATGTGAAAGATAGACACTAAATAAGGAAACTGAAGGAGATGGATGCATTTGATTCATGGTGCTCATGAAAATATTGAAAGTATTTTGAACTGCTGATTTAAAAAAAATCTGCAGGGGAATAAGTACAGCCAGGATGCTTTTTGAAAGTAAGACTGGCAAGACTTTATCTCAGGTGTTTGTGAAAGGGTTATCAGGTGAGACCATCCTCTGGAGAAGAACATCACTCTGGGTCCAGTGGCGAAAGGCAGAAAAAGAGACTGTCAAGCGAATGTGTTGACACAATGGCTGGAACATCGGGCTCCTAATTAACAATTTTAAGTATGGAACAGAACAGGGCATTGTTTTGTTGTGCAGAGGACAATGATGAGCCACAACCAATGTAATGTCACTTAACAACAATGCATTCAAGGAACTAAAACTCCAGGTATCACAGTGGGCTAAGCTGTGGGTTACTAACTAAATTTGTGGCAGGATGAACTTATTACCTGCTTTGCAGGAGAAAGATGATGAAGTTCGCTTCCATAAATATTTCTATTTGCAGAAATTCTAAGGAGCAGTTCCATTATGTCGTATGAGATTACCGAGTTCATATTATCTTGATTATGTGTTTTATGTCTTGTTTTCATGCAAAAATCTGGGATAAATGTGATACTAAGCAAAATATTTAATCTAAGATAACCTAGATCAGTGACTCTCAACCTCTTAATGGCATGGCCCTTTAAAACAGTTCCTCATGTTGAGTGACACCCCAACCATAAAATTATTTCTATTGCTACTATTATGAATTGGGCCAACCCTGTAAAGGGGTCCTTCAGTCCCCAAAGGCATTATGACCCATAGGTTCAGGACCACTGCTCTAAAGGAACAAAACCAGGACACTTATGATTAGATAGAGAGGAGAGGAAGAGAGATTTATACAGCAAGAAGGAATATATCAGCTAATTATTCCACACAGCAGTGTAGAGGGTTCAGTTCACCTCACTTGCACATAACAGAATACTGGAAATCTTTCAACTCCCATATGTTGCCTGGCCCAAAGTCAAGGAAGGGAGAGTTTAATCTTCGCTAAGTCAAAAAAGAAAGAGTCTGCCTGCAGACAACAGGCAGCAGGATGGGTCAGCACTGGTGAGTAGCTAGGCAGCTTAGGAAAGCTGGCCCGGATGGGATCTCAAACTCAAGCACAGCAACAGGATCCACCAGCCCCATATTTAAGAAATGTATGCACAAGCAGCCTGGAGAAGCAAGTCTCAAAGAAGCTTCCAGTTACAGTGACACAATCCATTGGTTGACTTAGCCTACAGGTAGTGTAGCACAAAGGTTGAGGCAGAGAAATATCTATAACAACAGCATGGTGGCCCAATCACTAGGGAACCAGAGGGATATGGGATTCTAGCTGTCTTTTTCTTCCCGGTCATCCACCATTCAAGCTGCAACTCAATCAAACTCTATTCACATGTTCCCATTGGTGCAATACATCCAACTATCACTGCTTACTTCTAGACCTGTTTATGACTATAGCCATAAGGTTTCTGTTCATCACAGTGATGCGATTATTTGTCTGACCAAACAGCTTTTATAACAGATAAAGCTCATTTCTTTGCCAGAGGGAAATTAGCTCTATTCTCACTTAAGTTTATATTGTATGACAGAAGTCACACACATCACTTCTGATACAAGAGTACTGGTTCTAATTAATCATGTGGCCACAATGACACAGAGAAACAAGCAAATACATGGCTACTGTGAGACTAAAAGACAGAATTTTGAATATGGACATAGGATGTTATTTTGAGAACAAATATGTGCCTGACCCAAGGAATACCTCGAGAGGTGGAGGAATCTGGAAGACATGAGGCTGAACTACTGAGCTATGATAATCAAGCACAAAAGGACACTTACTGCATGGTCTACTGCAGTAGAAACAAGCAGCAAAGCAGGGTCAAGCTTAGGCTTGTAGGCATGCAGTCTTCTATCTGGAGGGTCAGACAGCCTGATAGAGAGCCGGATTGGTGCCAATGAAACATACATTTCCGTTTTTATTGGTCACTTGACTGGAAGGTGCCTGGCTTCAGTTGAGAATAGATGACCAAGGAAGGGGAGGGGGGCATTGTCTCCCGAGTAGCTGTCAAGCAAATCTAATTTTGTGATGAGCTCCCCACTCCCCTACCAGCCCACCCCGCAGTGGACATAGAAAGTTCTATCTGAGGGATGAAGGATGGGAAAGAAAACATAGCAGAGAGGAAAGGGAACAAACACGTCTGGAACACCTAGTCACATCTGTTGATACAAAAAAAAAGGACCAATCCCAAATGGGGAGAAGAACAACAGAGTGTTCGAGGGACCCTAGAGTTAGGGGTGACTCAGGTGGTATGCAATGAATGGGCCACACTGGTATCGGTAGCTTAGGGAAATCTCAGAGAATTGGGCCTGCCACCATGAACCTCTGGGTCACTGAATCCTAGCTCTTCAGGGTGTACAACATCCTCCAGAGGCTACACCAGTGAGGACTCAATCTGGAACTGCAATAGGTAAACACAGTTTTAGGAATATCTGTAACTTGAATGTGAAGGCACTTCGGGCCTCTGTGGACGGAGGGGGCCTCATGCATTTTGCATACCTTTGTCACTCAGTTTTGCACATTTCCTGGAATGTCAGCACTGTTGTGAGACTGGCCTGGGAGCAGTCGCTTTTTCTGTCTGTGGTTCTGCTGCACACCGTCGCTGTGAGTGGGGTCGGACATGATGATACCCCCCCCACAGCAGTAAGACATCTTGCCTTCCTGTTTCTCTTTAGAAGTCAAGGGTGAGGGCCTTTCTTAATGAATGGTTTAAGTAAAAGGAAAATTGAAATATATTCATATGAAATAAATGAAAAGCAAAAAGTTAGGCTTTTGGTTACTTCAGAAATTTTTTAAGTATACTTAGCAATAAAGCAAATCAACAGGGTGTGATTTTACTTAGGAGAATCAAAATGCTTTTTAAAAAATAGTCGGACTAAAATTTGATCTTTGAGATCCCAGGTAAAGCAAGACAAATTGTTCTATTGTGCTGTCATCCAGCTGCCACAGCAAATATCATTTATTGGAGCAGAAGCTAGCAAAGGCAAAAGGCATATTGTTTATTAACTGATGCTAGCGTCTTACTTTCAACATTTCTAATGTTACCCTCCTTTACCAAACCTTTTTCTAATGTATAAAAATCTCCTTTCTTTGTTTGTAGAAATATTTAAAGCAAGAAATACTCATGTTCTTGGCATTACTTTTCTCTAAAATGAAATTGCCTTTCTCTTTGCCTAAAGTTTGTCTGAGCATTTCAGCTTTCTTTGACTGAAGACAGAGACCCTGCTCTTGTGGTAGCTCTGGCCGGGGCTTTTGTTGTTTGAAGTCAGATTTACAATTGATAGCTCAACAACATAAGGATTTTATTTTAGAGTCTAGCTTAATTTTTCCCTATAACAATATCATATTTATCACTAAGGGTATACATTATAAAATAATTTCATATGAGACTATATAGGTTCATAAAATGACATTAGCATATGCTATATAGTATTTTAAAAATGCTTTACTAAATCTTGCAGCCCAGCACTTCTAATTTATTCTGCAGATTTTGTTTCCCCTATGTTTTCATATTTCTTGAAACAAAAAATAATACTATAATATGTACATAGGTTGTTAAAAGATACTACATGATTTTAACAGTGAACTCAGAGGGGGTAAATGGCTGTCATAGCAGAATGGATGAAGTTCTGGACTCTTTCTGACAGATAAAATACAAAAGCGTGTGCAATGAAGAATGTTGAGACTTTCTCCCCACATGAAGATATAAAGCTTCAGAAATTATTAGATTTTTGGAGCAGGTCTACTCTGTCCTAAAGTGTGCCTGTTATATTGGAGGTTTTGCGGTGTGTCAGTCTGGGTAGACTAGAGGAACAAATTTCATAGACACACATATGGATATAAGGAAAAGGTTTATTTACAAGAGGAACAGGATATTGAGCTCAGTCCAGTTCAAAGTCATAAGTCTGATATTAACCCATATGCCCCAAATCAGTCTATAAAAGCTCCTTCCGACTCATGAAGTCACAGGTCAGTGGGTGCAGAATCCCGGCACTGGCAGGGGTCTTCCCATGGCTCCTCACATCCAGGGCTCAGGTTCCATCAACAGCAGAGGTCTCCATGTGGCCGCTCCAGCTTCAGAGGTCTGGCTCCATCAGGGCAAAGCTGTGTGGTCTCTCTGCCGCCTCCTCCAGCTTCTCAGATGCTGCTATCTTGTCTTGTATGTGATTCATCATCTCTCTAAAACTAATTCCCAACAACTGGGATAGATAACTTCTTATCTTCATGAGGGAAACATCGTGAGATTTCCCAGACGTATCAGGCAAAAGCCATGCCCACAAAGAGGCCTCATTGGCTACTCAATGGCTATCTCCAGATTAACAGGCTGGACTCCACCCCTACATTTCAATCATAAAATTAATATAAGCACATGACTGCCACATGTGGCAAAATGGTTGTTTCAGAATTCTTAGTGGCTTGGCATTTAAGAAGTGGTAATCTCACATATAAAAAAAAAAAACAATGTAATACGATCCATAACAAGATTTGCTATGAGTATTGAAATAATTCAAAGAATGTACCTTGATTTCTGACTAGTTTCTAATATAAGAGTACACTGTGGAAATGTTTCCTTGTTGTTGCCTGGATACATCTGTTTCATTGAGCCTCAGCCAGTCGCTTGCCATATTGCCTGCCAGTCCAGGGGGCTGTCAATATCCAGATGTATTACCTCTTGACCTGGGATTCACTCACCTATTTGGGCTAAAGCCTGCCATCTGAGCTGTCATTCTTGGGCTCATTTGTCCCTAGAGATACTCTTCAAAAGAAGTCTTCAGCCTGATATCCAAATCACAGACTTTGAACATGCTTGCCTCTACAATGGTACTATCTATCATCTTGATATAAATTTCTATAAACACATAGGTGTCACTAATTTAATTTTCTGGATAAGTCAGCATGGGATATTTAGTAACAAGAGCTATTCTGTTGCTGCTATTTTAAGTGCAATTGAGTCAGTTATGCTTAATGCATAACAAATCTCACTCTGATGTATAACATATATACATAATACCTATTTCTGTGCATTCTTCAAAATTACTTTATATTTGACCCCCATAAAAGGAGCGGGTATGTCAAACCATCTTATCAAGGTTCTCTTTATTTTCCTTATGCCTCTCTCTTTTACCAAGCATGATATCCTTTTCCAGGGACTGATTCTCTAGACAACTGTGAAGGGTAGGTTTGTTATGACAAAATGGGCACAGAAAATTGGTGGGTCTGTTGTGACGGCACGGCCAATGAACACGCGGGATGAATTGAAGGGCAGAGATAGGAAGGGCTCAGCAAGTCCCGCCCTCTCTCTTGCTTCCGGATCTTCAGAGCAGAGAGCTGCCTTGTTCGTCCTGTTCCTCGACCTCCAAGCAACACTACCCGTGGGACACCTACTCGTGGTCTGTGTTGTTGTAAGTTGAGGGTCCTTCAAGCCCTACTTCGCCACGCTCCTGGGATATACATCTCTAGAGCTGGGGACTGTTGGACTTTGTCATCTGGCTGACTGTTGGCGACCTGCTCTGCTGTTTGCTGCCTGTGACCAGATAGCCTGAATTGTTCTACAGAGGACTACTTTAGCGGCCCTCAAGATTTGAAGGCCTGCCAGTCTTCTAGTTGCCTCATGCAAGTGAGTTGCACCGAGCAATCTGTATTGCTTTATAGTTATCTTTTTCTTTCTTATCTTATATGCCTTTCTCAATATATAAAAATATATGAAAAGAATTACTAGTGTCCTGAATTTTATTTCTCTATGAGAACCCTGCCTGACACAACAACATGCTCAAAATATGTAAGAAGCAGCCTTGACATCCTTGCTTGGAAGGAACATTCTTGTTGTACTTTCTCCACAAGGGATTTTTCTGTTTTTCTGGAAGTCCGTGGTATTGCTAGTGTTTTTCAAAATGCATTTACTTAAAAGAATTGACTTTTCTTTCATCTTCTTTGTTCACTATCAAACTTTCAAATACATTTGAGTTTATGGAAAATACCGGGGTGTAAGCCAAGTGCACTTTGTCATCAAATTGGCATTTTTGCTTTGAAAGCATGGAAGAGGTTATTTTGGACCAAAATTGTCTAATATAGTACTTATTTTAATTTTGAAATATATCCACCACTGAATCTACATTCAAATATAGTGAGATATTGATGAATACTATTTATCCTTTTTTCTCCATAATATTTATTAACTAGGTATGAGAGTTTCCATTTTTCTCACACTGGCATATAATCCTTATTGAATGCTATTTTATATTTTATTCATCAATAAGTACTTTAATTCATCTTCTTTTAAAGCATGAATAGCTGTGCCATTTGTATCTTCCAGATTTTTTATGTCAACCTCTTGTTTTGATACTACATTCTTCTTTATATATCATCCAGCCTCTAGAATTCATTGTTGAATGTATAGCTTGAATCCCATACTTCTTTATGAGCTTGTCATGCTCTGGTGGCTTGGGTGTGGCTCTGCTGGAAACCATGTCAGTGCTATTTGGTATAGAATCAAGGTCATCAAAGTGAAAATATTTCAGTAGAGCCTCAAGTAGTAGCAGGTTAAGAAGGAGAAATTGGCTGCCTACTTCTATGAAGCTAACTATTGAAGAACTCATGGGTAGCATGCAACTATTTATAGACACTGAAAACCTCATGAATACAATAAGAGCATTGTCAGATATAGTGTCAGAAGATAAACCCCCCTAGTCAGAGGATGATACTGAATACATGCCTATTAGAGAGTTGGAGTAACATATTTCAGGAAAAAATCAAAGAAAATAGCCATGTGACTTTGATCTCTTGCCATAGGCATGTTCTCCTCACTATGTTAACTGATACCTTTTATTTTGGTCATGTTCAACACGCAGCACACCGGTGAACATCTAACGCTGCCTGTGTAACTAATGGCAGTACTTCTAATCTTAGAAGTGTCTAGCAACCCAATGAAAAAGACTTTTCCAAAGACAAATTTCTTCTTTATGGATGATCAGATAAAATGAAACCAACTCATACTGAAATGAACTTCCCAGCTGAACAAAGCCTAAAGCTTTTAGATGTAATCCATGAAAAATTTTCACATTAAGATTCATAATCAAAGAAAGAAACTCAAAATTCACTTAGGGTTACTGACATGATATAGCAGCTGCACTATGATCTGAGGTTAAAAATCAATTTTTAATGAAATGTAATGTTTTTCATTAAGAAACCTGTACTTTCTGCAACTCTCCCTTGTATTTTTAGAGCACAACTTTGTAAATCATTTCTGAGAAAAATGTTATTTTGCTTGCATGTTTCAGTATATACTATGCTCAGAAAACTGGGTCAAACAATTATCAGAACAGATGCTTTCTTAAGATAAATCTTAGAGCTATATATGTGGTCATGCAAGAGGGCGCTTGTGATCCCTTGAAGGCTAGATGTACACAATTTAAATATTTCTTAAAAATAACTTAGAAAGAAATGTAATCTCCTCTCAGATGCATCTTCACCCCCTTTCTATAAGCATTATCTAAATGTTAACTATTAACAAAATGAATTTGTATTGAAGTTCCATTTATTTTCATATAAAACCTCTCTGAAATGTTTCTTCCTCTTTTAATCACTTACTTCAGAATTCGTTGAATTTCAAAATTGTCTCTTTTCTCAATAAATGCTCTTTATTTTTAATTTCAACTAGACTCAGCTATTTTTTCTACATGATAAAATAAACATTAACATGTCTGTCATTTATAATCCTTGTTCTCTTTTACATTGGACGATTAATCCAGAATTGTGTTAGTTTATTGATAATACTTTTTTGTTTTAAAAATGCACTTTTATTCAATTACTACTTCTAAGTCTAGCCCCTTATTGATTCTCTTTTACAAAATGCACATATAAACATGTTTCTATATCAACTATATCTATATATCATCTATATCTATGCCAATTTAATCTATATTTATCTAATCTGTATATATCCAATCTATATCTGTATCATCTCCATCTAATAAAAACTGAGTACCTTTCATCCCTTTAACATCATGTATGAAGCACCTGAATAAAAACAGCATTTAGCTGAAAATGTGCTCTTTGTGGGCTATGTCACTTATTTAGTACTGCTGTAGCAGAAATATTGCAAGCGAATGTCTTCAAAAACAGAAAGGTTACACTTTAGGAGGATAGAAGTCTGAATTCATGGCCCCAGCTGGAGTAGAAGACTTTTTCTGTGTTGGCTCTCAAGTACTTTCTTCTTTTCTTTCAAAATCTGTGGACTTGAGGTCCCTTAAGATCTCCACGTGCCTTGGCATTCATATTCTCCTGGATTCGGTTTCTTGTGCAAGGACCCTTGCCAAAAGGACATACTCTGTACCTGGGTGCTCTTCCTTCATAATTAATTTTTTTTGGGGGGGAGGCATCACTGTCCTCTGGTGGGAGTGGAAGACCCAGCCTTGCTCCTGGAGAGCTGCTGCTGGATTTGAACCGCCAGCCCAGTGGGCCACAGTCCCGCACTCCACCACTTTGCCACTGGTGCTCAGCCCCTATAATTCATATCCACTTCGTTACTTACTCTTGTTGCATATCACAGATATGAGTCTAAGTGCTCTAGACATAACTGAATTTTACACATTGTATTCTGTCTCATTCACAATAGCTGTCACTGATCCTATCTCCATGACATTTTAAACATTAGGATTACAACACAAAAGATAATTGCATCAAACCATGAGTGGAGGTGAATCATATCAGACTGAGACTCACCTGGAAGCCGGATAGCACACATTTATAAGACCCAATCAAATCTACAATGTGATGCAGTGTGAGACTACTTTCCATTTTTAAACTCTTGAAAAATTAGATAAAGTCTCTTGTTCCTAAATTACTGCAGCATTTCTGCCAAAGGGCTGAACTCTGTGTTTTAAGCCTCCTTTAATATTGGCAATTCTACTTAAGAAAAGAGAATCAAATCAATTGTATTCATTAAACCAATAGTTATTAAATAGCCTGCAGCACTCCATGCTAATTAGTGATTCTACAGGACTTGTTCGCTGAAAGAGTAGATGTATTTCCACATTAGTTCAGTTAATTGTTTTCATGACTTGTTCTTTCTTCTCTTTTCTTCATCCCAGCTTTATTCTATAAATTTCTTATTTTCTTTCTCTTATTGTTCTGCTTTCATTTCCTAACATTTCTCTTAAGTAACATATGACTATCATTTTTTATCAATTAAATGCAACATTTTAATAATTTGAAACAAAATATTAATATTCAGCTTTAAACAAACATTTGTACATTCATTGTAACTCCATCAACCAGGTCTACATAAGTGTTGGGCTACTAACTGCAAGTTTGATGGTTCAAACTTAGCTGATGCATGGTACAGGGATTAGGCTCTCTGCTCCCATAAGAGTTTATAGTCTCAGAAAACTCAAGACAGTTCTACTCTATCCTGGAGAATGATAATGGGTTGGTTTGGTTCCCTGTCTCACAATTTTAGATGTTAAAAGTTCAAATTTTTGCACAGGCTGTAAAGGAGGGCTACAATCTCAAATGTTGATTAACTAAAGTGAATGGACAAATTTAGCTGAACCGACAATGAACAGAAGAGTCTTCAGAGTGCAGTATTATAAGTTACAATGAAATGGACCTGATCAACAGTTGTGAAGATGGAACAGGACCTGAAAATGTTGCCTTTTATCATATAAAACAGTGGTTCTCAGCCTTCCTAATGCCATGACTCCTTAATACAATTCCCCATGTTATGGTGATCCCCCCCAACCATAAAACTATTTTCTCTGCTACTTCATAATTGTAATTTTGCTACCGTTATAAATCACAGTGCAAATATCTGCTGTGCAGGGTGTATTTTCATTGTTATTAGTTGAACGCAATTAAAGCAAAATGATTAATCACAAAAGCAATATATAATTATACATTGTGAAATATTATTTCTAATCACAAATAGGCGAGATATTGTCTTGAAACATTGTGTACCATGGGTAACTGTCTTAAAACAACACTTAACTACATTGCTGCATAATGCGACAGTATGCATAAAAATTCAACATCAGTATGAATGTTGAGATAACGTCTTTCTTACCAGATCAGAAATTCTTGTGGTGGTACATGCAAGAGCACAAGGAAGATCATCTTCCAAACGTCTGCTTTTCTATTTAGACAGGCTGGAAAACCTTGTTTCCTAAAGATATGCTGTTGGAAATGGAAGACGAAGGTGCCATATAGTCTGGTACAAAGCAGAATATGACTGCGAGCACTCGATCCAGAATTGTGTAATGGGCTTTACAGAGAAATCAGTTCTCAATGCATTGCTGTAAATAAATTCAATGAACTCCTCTGTGCTGTCTCAGGAACATCTTCAGCTTTGAGTATGAATGGGTTTCTGAGAAGTGCAAATGAGTGTCTGGTAGATTTGGAAAATATTGTGAAATTTTGTCTGCAAGCATTTGCACGCATTTTTTTTTTGCACGCATTTCTTCACAGAAATTATCATCGTAATTCTTTTGCTGGTACAATGTCATCTTCCTCAAAGAAGGCAGCTAATGTAGGCAACATGCAAATTTTGTTTTCATCCATTTTTTCCCAAAGTTGAAGTTTCACTTGGAATAATGGGATCATTTCAGATAAATCAACGCATGTTGCATTTAGTCCTTGCAGTGATAAATTTAAATCACTCAACATGGCACAAATGTCAATCAAGTAAGCTATTTTCTGCAGTTCACTTTTATCATGGAAAGTGCTCCTAGCTGTGGTCTTGCTTTCTTATCATAAAACATTTTGAGATAAACACATTTTGAAACTTCTTCTTAGCAACCTTCTCACTTCAGTGTGACATAGTGAAACATTTTTGGGGGCATGGAACTTGTTGCACAGTTATGTAAACAGTTGACCGTAAAAAGTGCTCATTTTTACAAAATTGACAACTTATGAAACCTTGCACTATTTCTTGTAACTCTTATGGTGCCATCTTTATTGCTAATATTTGCTGATGAGTCATACAGAGAATTCCAATGACGTTTGGTGATACGCTCAATACCAAACGTTGAAATCCAGATCAACATCCTAGCATAGCTGTGCAAACACTGCACTTTTTCCCAAGATCATTTGCTGTTTTAGAAATAAGCCAACGTTATCAAATATATCACATGCACTAGTTGTCATTTCAAGAGGTTTGCAAAAAAGAAGCCAATTTTTAAAATTTGCCATAATTAATACATCTCACGGAAACCAGTAACTGTAAACAGTTTGTAATTCTGTAGATTCATCAATCTGGCTTCTAAATATTGGATGTGGAGCAGATTTAATTTCCTAGATTACCTGATCAAGATCGTCAGCAGATATTTCTTCTATTTTTTTTGTGGACAATGTCACTAGATAAGGAAATTGCATTCAATTTTGTAACAAATAAGTCTCTGATCATAATTCAAATAATATCTAATATTGTGAGATTTCAAAGCTCTGGGGATTCAGAGCGCCACCAAGTATGAAGCATCAGTGGTTGCTACATTTTGTTTGTGGTATTTGCCACCAGTGTCAAGTCTGGCTTTCTTTAGACCATCAACTTTGCTTCTAAAACAGTACTCTTGCCAGCAAAGCTCAGATGCTTGCTATCAAAAGGGTGTTTCAGGGGCTGAGCCCCGGTGGTGTAGTGGTTGTGCGCGGGACTGCGGCCCACTGGGATGGAGGTTCAATTCCAGCAGTGGGGCTGGGCCTCCTACTCCCACCGCCGGAGAGCAGTGATGCCCCCTCCCCCAAAAATGTAAAGACAAAACGGTGTTTCAGTTTGTTTGGTTACATAGATTTGGCTGATAGAAGTTCACAAATAACACCCTGTGGTTTTTCAATTCGTGCTGTAATCATTGAGGCAAAAGCACACTGTAAAATGCCCTAATTATATTTTCTTTTCTTAGCATTCTTCTCTACATAATTCATTGCCATGGGATGATTTGCTAATAAAAATATATAAGCATAGTATGAATAATACAAAAGATAATGGTATGGAAAACATGGCATAGTTTAGTCAATACAATTCATTAAAATTATCTATGATTTTCCATCTCTCTGCTGTTTTTTTTATATACCTGTTACTATAACAAGGGGCAATACTCAAATCAATCACAGCTGAATATAAAAAGATCAATCAGCATCCAGGTAAAGTTCCATATATATATATATATATATATATATATATATACACACACACTATGATTTTATAGTGCATGGTTTTATATTTACACAGTAATTATAAATTGTAGTTCACGAAAAGTGTCTTTTTACCACCAATACTGCTGCTTTTAACAGTGTAGCTGCTTTCTACACAGCAGCTGCTCAGAACATCTATGCAAATGGTCTGCATAAGTATATTATGGCATCAACCCTGTCACGTCTACCTATATTTATACAGGGTGCATGCGATGGGGGTTGGTGCGATGGTGTCATCACATCAGGTACTCCCACTGGGCATAGCTGCATGTGGGCGGACCCACCTGGAGATGGATAGAGGAGCAGTGTCTAGGTTCCTAAGACCATCGGAAATATGTATTTCCCAATGATCTTAAGTGACCTCTGTGAAAGGGTCATTTGACTTCCAAAGGGCTCGTGACCCACAGGTTGAGAACCATTGTATTAAGGAGAAACGATCACTGTGTGAATCAAAGCAACTTGAAAGAACATGTCAACATCAGCAACATTTATATACTTGGTTTTTAAATGTAGATGGAGTAAGGAATCCAAACAATAAAACACCTTTGAGTAGTCAGTAAAACAGATTTTATTGTGCTTTCAGCCAAAAGCCATCTAACATCAGCTGTGATATTACTTGTTTGGCACCCTCTTCTATAGCCAACCTGAATTTCTTGCAGCTCCCTGGCAACATATTACAGCTATCTTTTTGAATAATCGCCAGCAAAATTTTCATTACATATGATATGCTTGACAATTTCTATAATTTCTGCAGTATGTGGAGGTCACAATTATTTGAAAAGAGTACAAATGCAGATTTTATCAATCCCCTCCAGTCAGTTATCAAGGTTGCTGTTTTCCAAATTTCTTGACGTAATTCAGTGAGCGATTCCAGTATTTTATTATCTTGTTGCAACATTTCTATTGTCATTCCATCAATTCCTGGAACCTCCTTTTTGTTTAATGCTTTCAGGAAAGCTTGATTTCTTCCTTTAGCACCATTAGTTCATGCTCATCTATTAGCTCTCGAGATGGTTGAATGTTGACCAGTTCTTTTTGTTTCAGTCAATTAGTGATTAGTGTATTCTAACTTCCTTTCATGCTTCCTGTATCCTTTCATAATTCTTTCATAGACTCAATATTGGTACTCAAGTGTTGAATTTTCTTTCACTATTTCAGTTTATGATATGCTGAACATTTTCATCTTTTTTGGGTTTCCTAAGTCTAAATTTTTGCAAATTACATTATATATTTTATATTCTTAAACTGCCCTTTTGAAAAAAAAATCTGCCCCTTTTGACACTTTCTAATTAGCGCTTTTGCTTCATTATTCCTTCCATTTACTATAGCGCTTTTACTATTGAAAGGAAGCTTTAGTCTTTTTTGGCCTCCACTTTGACTTTGACTTTCTTTCATCTTGTTTTAATGGTGTTTTGACGTCTTCGTGTATGATGTTCTCAGTGCCGTCCCACTATGTATCAGGTCTTCTCGCTAGTGCTCAATGTGTCAAATCTGTTCTTGAGATGTTCTTTAGCTTCTGGTGTGAGTCAGAGTCATGTTTTTGCTCTTGTGAACTTATTTTAATTTTTTTCAGCTTTGACCTGAATGTACATATGAACAATTGATGATCTTTTCTGTAGGCAGCCCCTGACCTAGTGTTAGCTGCTAATATTGATTTTTTTCCCAGTCTTTCTCACAGATGTATCAATTCAGTCTAGTGAAGTTCACATTTATAGTTACTATTGTGTTGTTGAAAAGTATTCGCAATGAAGAAAGTTTGTAAATTCTATCATGTGATTTCAGTTTTGCTGCTATCAATAAGGTCATATTTTTCAACTGCTGTTCTTTTATCTTCATTTTGAGCTTTTAATTCCAAATGTCAATAATTATCGATGGATCTTGATTGCATAGATGATCAATTTCAGATTGAAGCCATTGGTTAAATTTTCAATTGCTGAATTAATAGCCTTAATGGTCGTTGTACAACTTTGATTAGTAGTTGCATTAATTGGATTTCCTTGAATGTATAAAAGCATAATTCTACCAGACTGAGCCCAGGTTGCATAAGTGGGTGAGTGCGGGACTGCGGCCCGCGGGTTTGGCAGTTCAAATCCAGCCTCGGCTCTCAGGAGCAGCACTGGATAGCGCCCACGACCACCAGGGGCAGTGATGCCCACAAAAACAAAAACAAAAGTATATTTCTACCACAGAAGAACATTGTACTTCAAGATACATCTTAAAATGTGCTTTTTGAGGATGAATGCAATGCCATTCCTCTTGTTTTTGTCAATCCAAGTAAACAATATGATGTTCAAATTTTAAAAATTGCCAATAGTAGTGGATTTCAAGTCACCAAGGCCAAGGTTACTTATATGCATGCCTTCAATTTTCTTTTTAGTGACTTCAAATTTTCCTAGACCATATTTTGCATATTTGAAGTTCACATTTTTTAAAGCTGCTTTCATTTATTTCACCTCCTTGTGAATCATGCCCTTTGTGGAAGTGAAGATTTTGAAGTCTTTGCTTCCTTCAGACCGTTATGGTAGAATTGACTTTGAGGAAGCAGTCTTTCCTCAGGCATATTTTGAATGCCTCTTTTTTTGCACAAATGGTAGTTTATTAATATGACGATCTGAATTATAAATCTTTGCACATTTCAAGTAAAACACTCAGGTATTAAAAAAACTATTCCAGTAGGCAAAATTCAAACTTACAACAAGAAAAATAAACACAAGAATTTCATTTTGGGCCTTGTGGTTCTTGCTACATTGTCTTGAACTTTCTATTCAAAGTCTAAAATGGAGGTAGCACCCTAAAAATGTAACAGAAGTCTTTCTGCTGTACTGATCGCAGAACACTGGTTTCCATCATCTCGCTGTTGCGGAATGGATTCCCCTGGAGTCACAGCGCAACTTTGGAAGTCAGAAGCAGTATCTGGTCCCTTGACGGCCTTTCCGGCCTTCTGCAGCTCTTCACTGGGTTTCCATTGTTGGTTGGTTGTGATTAACCTTCAGTTTCCAACGGTTCTGGATTATTTTTTTCTATCGGTGATCACATTGGATTTTCTAAGGGAATGGACAGCAAAAGACGAGGCTCCGCTAACCGCTGCGGTTATAGTCAGGGCCAAAGAAATAAGTTCCTTCTTTCTCATCCAGTGTCGACAAAAGCTCATGATGACTTCACTGCGGTATGTCAAAGCTGGGGGCGTGGCGGATGAGCCCAGCGGTGAACTTAGAGCCTTGAAATTTTTGTCTGAGGACTTTTCTTCTGGCACGCTCTTCGGCAGTGTTGTGCTCTTATTCATTTGTTTTTCATTATTTGACAATATTTTGTGTAATTTATAAGATTTTCAGTGTACTCCTCTGAAGTGGAGACCCCGTTATTTCTTTATAATCTGTTATTTGTCTGGAAGTAATACTGAAATTTGTTTACTTTGAGTGATTTTGCAATACTGCTTACGTAGCTTCCTGAATCACGGCAACACACCAGCCATCACACAGAGGCAAGCTGACATAAATGCATGAAAGCTTCTCCTAGATAGTAGTAAGTTAAATTATAGATTCTTTGGAATTTAAATGCATTTTTCATTTTTTCCAAATTGCCAATTTACTCTTAATGGACAGATTATTATTTTGCATCTGCATATTGTTCTTTAGAAATAGTGAGCTACCTTTTGCCACTAACACATCATACTCAAAATTTTTTTAGAAAACCCTATTTTGTTTATTTTGCAGGAGTGTGATAAATTTGCAGCCCACATTTGTTTTTAATATTAAGACTATTGCCCACATAAACACACCACAAAAACACACCAAGAACTCACAAAAATAGCCTATCTGGGAAGTACAGAGAAAATCTGAGCGTGACTTTGGTTAATTCAATTTTATTTTAGATAGAAGTCATGCCTTGATAAATCTCCATCCTATGCTTATATATTTTCAATTTGCCTGCAGTGTCAAAGGAGTAAATGTTAATTATTCTATTGGCTTGACTCTATATGAAAAAAGTAATGGGGGGCTAAGTCCCAGTGGCATAGTGACTGCGTGTGGGACTGTGACCCACTAGCTTGGCAGTTCAAATCCAGGGGCACCTTTCCAGGAGCAAGGCTGAGTAGCTCCCACAACCACCAGAGGGCAGTGATGCCCTCCCCCCAAAAGCCAAAAAAAGTGATGGGAGGAGCAGACCATGAAAGTTGTCACCATGTTTATGCAGAAAAATTGTTTCAGACTCTTCATTACACATGCATGTTCATGTGCACATATAGTCACCGAGTCTGAGACAGCAAGAATGAGAAAATAAAGATTTATAATTGCATTTATGAATTAGAATTGACATGATAGAAACTTCACTTTTGGGGTATATTTACAGGAGACAGTTTTGAAACCACAAAGGTAGTTTTTGCACAGATGAGCACATCAATGGAATATTATGCAGTTTCTCTGGTTAAGTGCCTTCACATTGATTCCAACTCACAGCAAGTCTATGTACAGAAGAACAAAAACCTGCCAGGACCTAGACAATTCTCACAATTATAATGTCTGTTGCTATCGTTACAGCCTCTATATTAATCTATCGCTACTGAAATATTCCTGTGTGGGAGACATTCTACTTTACCAGGTGTGATGACCTTATTTGCTTCCCTAATGATAACATTAGAGTGTTGTCAGTTAGAGAAGGTGGAAAAAATATTCTTTACCAGAGTCCCTATTCACCAGAAGCATGACTTTTGCATCAAGAATCAAGAGCTCAAGTGGAAAATATTGGGAAATGTATGTGGAAATATGTGTGAAAATGTGCTTGATACAAATGATGTATTGAATGTTGTAGTAGCTGTAAGAGCCCCCAATAAAATTGAAGGAAAAAAAAAGAATCAGGTTACTGGGAACGTGCTGATGCTGTTCTTTCCCCAGGATGATGCTGCAGCCCTCAACTTGGAGTGGCAAGAAGGAACCATGTCTTCTTGATCGCTTGTCCCTTAAATGAGTATTTTTTAGAAAATTACTCTTAGGAGAGGAAGAAAGAAAATGGTGTTTTCAGTCAGATCGTCACATCTCTAGATGTTCTAACAACTTTAAGAGTGTTCTAGAATAGATATTTCTTAATTTGCCCTTTGTCTTATGGTTCTTTTTTGGAGACTATAAGTAGTTGTACATCACTATTTTCAATGAAACGCGAGTCTACTGAGTGCCCCACATTGCCGCTCCATAAATAGAACTCCTATGCTTATATTTTATGTGCAGACATTGAGTTTCTGTTTTTGCTCTGATGTTTCCCCCCAAAGATGGCCTTTTGTGTGTAAGCTTCTCAGTTTTAGTTTCCTGAGATAAGTATGCTATACATTTAAGTATTTTTATCTATGCTCTTGTTGTGCTTTAAGCATTTTCCAATTAAAATAACAATATGAAGAATTACAGAATACATGATATGTACTTAACAAATATATTTTTTAACCTAGAAAACTCAAGATATACTTGAGGGCACAGAAATTCTTTTAAAAATGATTGAATAATTATTCTCCTTAAAGACATTTCTTTTTGCTTTCCCGATAGTTCATCAGATTACTCTCATATTCAAGCAAATGACCGAAGATCATTTATCACTTGATTTGGATTTTTATTCAAATTTTAATGATTACTTTTCTTATTATTTATTTTTTGAATGAACTTTGTTATAATCCATATTGGATATGTATTCATAAATCACAGTCTTCAAAAAATTCAAGTTTACTTTGAGGCTGGTTTTTTTTGTTTAAAAATGTGTCTGAAATGCTCATTAGTCTCTTCAAAAATCATAACATATGGAAATCACTTTTTCCCTCATTATTAAATGTGAAATGACTCAGAACATTGCAATAATTAGTTGGGTAAAGCAAACTTTAAAAATAAAATAGCTCTATGAATACTATAAGCAGTCTTCATTATGTAAAATCCTGAAAGGGTAACTTGACTTTTTTTTTGTTTTGGGGGTTTCTTCTTAGATTAATTTAAAGATTTAAATCTTCAAGCTGCAGTCAGTTTTACTCAAACAAAAACATGAAACTTGGAGTTAAAGATGAGGTAATTAATTTGCTTTTATATTCAAATTTAAGTATGGGCTTAGAGAAAATAATGAGAAAAACTTGGATAAAATATTTTATGTGCATAAAGAGCTACATTTTCAAAGTTATTCTAATATATCAAAGATAAATATGATTAACAAAATTTAAGACTGTGTTTTCAAATTCAACATTATATGCCAATTTTTATATATGGAGAATATATTTCACTTTCTTTTAACCCCACAGCCAGTATATTCAGTTTTAACAGCAGAGTAGCCATTCACAGCTTATCTTACTTCAGGAGAAAGAAAAAAACATAATTCCCCCTTTATGTAAGGACTTTCAAGTATTTCTAGCCATTTATAAGCTTGGTTCAAAAGTTTTTTCCCTCAAATGTATACCCAAATCCATGCTTATTTCCAATAGTAGAATTATGACTTGGACTGCATGTATTGCTGTGTATGCATATTCATTATGTAATACCTTATTTCAGAAAAATCATAAAGAAACTTTAATTAATAATCTTCAGATTACCAATGATATATGTCATTACAATTCAATGTGTCTGTTAATTGCATCATAACTTGCATATTGTGCTTGCAGAAGGTTAGAGTCCACAGTGAACATCTCAAATCAATTTTAAGTTTTCACAAATATTCAGTCTTCATTGAAGTCTTTCTGACCATTCACATATCAAAAACTTTGCCTTCAGCTAAATAGAGTCTAATAGAACCATGCAGTCATCAAAAATTTCACTCTCCCAGCCCCCTTGGTTCTTCCTCTTACAAATTCCTGTATTTCCCCAATTTCAGAATAATTACAATGAATCCCCCACTAATGACACCAATTGATGCAAACAGAATGGAGGTGGCCACATCTGACCTGCTCAGGTTTCCTTAGTGCTACAAAGTGGGGTCAGACATGCCTTTACTCTCCGTCAATATACATGAACCGTTTCTCCCACACTGCTATACGTCAATGCTGGGTTTGAAAATTCATTTCAGTGGCCCCAAAGACAAAACTTAGAATTAAGGACTTTTTTAACAAGTGTCAGTATCTATAATAAGTACTATAAGTACTAATAAGTACTATAGTAAGAATGAATTAATTGGTATTCAGAATCCTGTCTCTTCAGCCAGTGTAGTCCTATCAGCCACATAGTCCCATGACCACTGCCTTCTTGAACCAAGAAACAGACCTGTCTTGCTGTCACATGGTTTTGATGCTGCTTCTCTTCCTCTGGCCCATAATCTCATAGATGTGCAGTTTATGTGTCACACACTGATGCCTCTAGCCTTGACCACTGTCACTTCAGACAGAGAACTGGAACATGCTTTTCCAATGTTCCCTGGCGTTTTACTCTTGGATCCTGCTTAGAATGCAGTTCATCCTTGGGGTCAGAGGGTGTGGTGACTAAAACTGCCCATAGGGTTACACTTGTCCTATCTGCATAGTCCCCCCCCCCACTTGGCTATTTGGTGAGAGTTAGAGAGGCGTGAGTCTCACTCACTGCTATTGAGATGATTCTCACATTTCATTTCAGCAATATACTCCCATGTCCTATTTAATTAGCTGTATAAATCCTGGGTGCTTTTATGTTCCCATGCTGATGGTCTCTCATATCTGAATGGTGAATCTTTATCTTTATGTTGCCTTTGTCCTACTTTAGAGGCAATAAATGTATCTCTATAAATCATATTTGAACTTGAAGTCCATTTTTCCTCATGGATATAGTAAGCACTTATATGTTTGCCTTTACATACAAATATTTACAGAAAGAAATATACTAATATTATGAATTTTATGTGCCTATGCATTTAAAAGAAATAAGACATAAAGCAGTTCTTATTATTTTGTTTTTGTTTAAGTTATTAAAGGGAGCTAAGAAGAAATGACCCTGCATGAAACATTCAATTTTCCTTCATGTGTATACTGTCATAAATACAACCAATTGTTGATGAAGTACTTATTTATTAAGATTTAGAACTATAACTTTTGATATGGAATGCAACCTCCATTAAAACAAGAACAAGAACATTTTAAAGGTGATCCAATAAGAAATCAATGGAGAAAGGACTGAAGTTATCGAGGACTTGGAGACACAGTCAAGCCCATTGTAGCAAGTGTCAAGAAATCTCACTGATGTATTGTACTGGGTAATGTTCTTCTACAAGAGCTCTTTAATGTGTTAGACAAAGAGGACATTTTGTAAACTAGGGTATATCTGACCCAAGAGACTGTATTTTTACTGTATTTTTCTCACTTACTATGCTTGAAAACTGATTCCAAAAAACAATTAGATGATGGAAAAGCTGTTGCCTCTGAACTAAAACTTTAGAAAAATATTGAATATACCACTGGCTGTCAGAAGAAATGAACAATTCTTTCTTGGACAAAGTGTAGCCAGAATGTAAGTAAGGAAGACACAATTTCACCCCAAGTACTTGGGGCATTTTTGAGTAGAGATTGTTAATAGGAAAAGAATTTCATATTTAGTAAAACAGAAGATCAGTATAATGAGAGGGATTGAAACAGTGGCTGCAACACTGAACCCCAACAAAGCAACAATTTTGAAGAGGGCAGTGCTTTGTTCTTTTGTGCATAAAGTCCTATGAGCCAAGTTAACTAGATGGCTCCTAAAAAAATCAATTATTTTTGCATCTACAAAATGATATTGTAGGGGGGCAGGGAGTAGGGGATAATGTTCCCCTACTTTTTATTTCCCTGTAGAAATGATAGGTGTTAATTGGCTTCCTTGGTCAATATAAATGATGTGTGCTAAAGTTCAATCATTGTGGTATGTCTAGTCAGTTAGACCACGCCCACCCAAAACCAATGTGAAAACCCACTGCCATCGAGCAGATTCTAATTCAAAGCAAGCCTGTCGGCCAGTAGGGAACTGCCCTGTGGGTTCCTGTAATTGTAACTTCTTTGAGAGTGGAAAGCTCATCTTTCTCCCACAGAGAGGTTATTCTTGTGGTTAGCAGGTCAATGTTAACCCACTACTCACTGGTGCTCCGATATGCCTTCAAGACACTCTAAAAGCATATTCTCCACAGAAAACCAAAGTTGTAATACTCAGTTTATATTTATATCCTGAGAATTGAAATATTTTGAATGTCTTTAAGTGAATTATACATTGATGCAATTATAGTTATCCTTAGCATTGCAGTCACATCTTGATTAGTCATGATAGAAGGGATGAAATTAAATGCTGAACTTCTGTTTCATATTTCTTGGGTTAAAAATCCATTGATATTGTTGTGATTACTCTTGAATTAATACAGGCACACATCTACATTCTCACAGCAGCAACATATTCACTTTCATCAAATCAATTATATTCATGGAGTGTCTTTCATAGGCTAGGAATTTGATTTCTTTATTTATCTCAGAGAGCTTATCAATGTAATAAAATTAATTTAAATACCAACAAATGGTATTCAGTTTTACAACATTGTACCCTTTTAACACTATTCCAACTTATTTGTAGAAAGATACTTTCATATATGTACTGGAAATTACAAGGTAGCATTACAATTTGGGGAAAATAATGATATCTTAAAATAGTGCTGCCTTTGTATTTTATGTTACAATGGAATTGGTAAAACTATTTTTATATAAATAAACAGAATGTAAAAATGATATTTACTTACCATGTTTTATGTAACTATGACAAGTGACTAGTATTTTGAGAGAAGAAAATGCAATGAGTTTCATTACTTATGGTAGTTATTGATATTGGTTATATTCTACCCAGTTGTCACAGACACTGACCTAAGAAACATTGACCAATCTGTCTTAAGGAAGTACACAGAGTTTCCTGTCACATTATCATTAACCAAGTAACACATATTCATGTTATATGCTTCTAAAATCTGCTTATTTCTTTATGATATTTATTAAATTGAATTCACAGCCAAAAGGAGGATAGCTCATGCCTAAGTAAAACATCTAACACTCATATATTCTTTGTAAAGTATACCATCACTACTTCTCATACTTAAAAACTTAGGCAGGATTTCAGAAATCCACCTGCAAAATAAGCACGTATATGGCTCAAAACCAAATTCACAATATATGTCACTAAGTATATATGCAATATACATGTATATGTAATATATGTTACTAAGTAGACTATGAAAGGGGAAAATGTTTCTAGTATGAAAAATAAGACAATAAATAGACCATTTCCTTATTTGACTCTTACTCTAATCTTGTGTTTAGGATGAATAAAATTTTTGTTGCTCTGCACATATTCACAAATGATTGAAAAAAACTGTCTGGCATCTATCAAGGGTCATAAATAAATGTTAGATGACTGGCAAACTCAAATACAGAATCTCCATACACACACACATTTACGCTCAAAATAGATGAACTGATCTTTAAAAACAACTATGAATAATTTAGCTTTTTCTGAAACATCATCATGCATATGCTATCTTGCTGTCCCTTTTTCTTCATATGTTGAAGTAATTGAGTTTTTGTCTTCCTGCTGTTTTTTCTATAATTCTTCATAGATTTATTTATTAGTGTTGTGTTCAGCTATCTTACAAATCTCTTATGCCAGCGAACAATTTTTATTTATCCACAGACTTCCTTTTCTTTCTATCCACACAACTCTAAAACACCACCATATAATAATTACATGTTCTGCACCTCCACATACAACAAACAATACAGCTCCTTCCTCTGAATTTATCTCCCCATGAGAATGCAGATTTAAGACCTGAGAATATTAAAGATAATATGCATTCACTATCAGGATGAAGTGCTATGCAGAAAAGCAATTGTCAACACCACACAGTCTGAACAATATTATAAAGAGGGATTATCAAGTACTATAATATAAGTACTTATCTGCTGTAAGTTTGAGTTTCTGTGGTGATTTTTTGATGCTGTGATGCTGGAAGTTATATCACTGGTATTTCAATTGCCAACTAGAGTGAATAGACTCCAGTGGACGTTCCAAACTAAGAAAGGACCACAACAAAGTTATCCATTTCAGAGGAAGATGCCAATGAAAACCTTATATATACCTTACATTAACATCAGATGCTGAAGGACTGCTGAATAGAAGCAGACTCTTTTTGGAGATAGTGTTGGAAGATGCATACACAGAGTAGGAGTCACTCCACATATGAGTGAGGAGGAACTTATTTCTCAAGCGAAGTTGACTATGGTGACCAGTCAGGCATGACCTCTAGGAGTGGAGTGTTCTGAATATTCATTTGTTGATGAGGAAAGAATGCCTCAAGGTAAGAAAAACTAGAGGCAAAACATTTTCTATTGCACTTGGAATGTAAACAGTATGAATCATTAAAAATGATCAAAAAGAAATGAAACACATAAAGTTAGGTGTCCTAGACATTAGTGTGTTGAAATTGACTGGTTTGGGACATTTAAAATGAGAAATCATGCTATTTGACAGTAATAACATAATCAAGAGTAACATTAATTGTCAAAAAAGGGTAATTAAAAATGAAATCCAATCAATACAAATATATTTTAAATTTATGCATCAGACAGAAAGCTAGTGATAAAAAACATTGAAAAATTCTTACAATGATTTCAGGAACAAATTGACCAAACCTGCAATCAAGATACATTGATAATTATTGGCAACTGGAATGTAAAAATCTGAAAAAAAGGAAAGGACAGTTGTTGGAAAATAGGGACTTGGTGAAATAAATGAAGCTAAGGATAAATGATAGAAATTTGCAAACCAATTATTTGCTCATAAAAAATATCTTTCTTCAATGAAATAAAAAGCTACTATACACATGGACTTCTCCATATGGAATGCACAGAAAGCAATTTGACTACATTTGTGGGAAGAGATTCTGAGTAAGTTCAATAATAGTCCATTTACCAGACCAGGGACTGACTGTGGAACAGGTTATTTCATGTTCATATGTAATTTCAGGATAAAGTTGAAGAAAATTAAAACAAGTTCATGAGAGACAAAATTTTAACTTTATTACACCTGAATTTTGGGAACGATTCAAGAGTAGATTTAACACACTGAAAACTCAAAATAGGAGACTTGATCATTTATGGGAGTACATTAAGAACATTCTTGATGAAGAATGCAAAAAGTCATTAATAGACAAGAAAGAAAGAAAATGTTCAAGTGAATAACAAAAGAGAGTATGAAAATTGCTCCTGCAAATTTTTTACATAGGTCAACAGATAAATATGTGAAGAGAGCAAGGGAATATTTCATGTTTTAAACTCAGTAAAGGTGTATATCAGGTTTGTATCTAGTTACCATATTTATTCAATATGCATGCTGAGCAAACCATCAGTGAATTGTCTTATACAAAGAAAAATGTGGCATCTGGATTGGAAGAATATCTATAAACAACTGCAATATGCACATGACTCAAACTTGCTTGATGAATGTACGGCAGACATGAAGAACCTACAACTAAAATGGAGATCAAATATTACAGACTTTACTTTGGTTAAAAAATGTTATGACCAAAATTTTCACAACTGGACTACTATGTATCTTGATCTAGGGAGAAAAGTTTAAAATTGTTAAGAATTTTGTCTTCTTAGAATCCACAAAGAATGTTCAACAGTCAAGAGACCAAAAATGAGTTGTGTTAGGTAAATTTGCTGATTAAGACCTATTTAGAGTATTGAAAAGCAATAGTTTGAGAACCGAGATGTGCTGGCCCAAAGTCATCACATTTTCAAGTGCTTCGTGTGCATGTGCAAGTTGATAGCTAGTAAGAAGGCTGAAGAGCAATTAATATGGTTGAATTGTTGGTGCTACAGAAGAATATTAAAAGCCTCACAGACATCTAAAAGGACAAACCAATCTGTGTTGGAAGAAGTAAAACCAGATTGCTCCTTAAAAGCAAGAGTGACAAGACTGTCATATATTTTAGACATATTGTCCAGGCAGACTACTTCCATCATGCTTGTTAAAGTCGATGGGCAGGGAGAGAAAAGAACACCCTCATTAAGATGATCAGCACGCTGGCTACAAGAATGGGTCAGGCAGAGGAACAATTGTGAGGATTGTCAAAAGACTGAGCAATGCTTCATTCTGTTGTGCATAAATAAGGTCTCTAAAGGCAGAAACTGACTCTGGCACCTACTTGTATTAACTACATCTTTAAGTACTCAAAAGGCACGCTGTAAAATATTTCAGAGGAAGAAAAAGTATGCATGCATGTGTGTGTGTGTGAGGGGGGTGGTACTTCTTTGATATCTTGTGTTTCAACAAATTTTGAAATCCTGCACTATCGTTAAATAGGAAACTAGTGATAATGGAGCTCACTGAAAACCATCTGTCCATATTCATCTATATCAACAAATTTCCGGGTAATTTACATTAACACAAGCTGTTAATTCTGCTTTTGCCAATGTTTAACTATGTCAGAGGAGGTTACCGCTTTCAGACAGCATATTACATGAAATACGCAATGACACATGTGGTGTCCTGGGAAGAGAATATTTTTATCCTTTACTGTGCAAAAAATGCTTTGTAAATTATATGATCTGTAAAACGTGAGATCTAAATATGTCTCAGTGTCATATATGGATAATCTTAATATTATCTAATAAACTACAATATTTTAATTAATATTCTTAGTATATTTTATTTTTTTATTTCAACCAATCAAAACTGACATAGTACCAGTCTAAAAGAAACATAAGCATACATTATGTATTTGCCACCTGCATTAGGAATTTTCTAAGCAATAAATTTTAGGTGTTAATATGGAGCATCCATTAAAAAAATAGAATGACAAAGGAACGATGTGTGCACGATGAGAATTTTTTCAATCCTCACATTTAGCCACTCATAATAAACAAAAGTATTTTAATTCTACAGAATTTAAACAATTAAAGAAGGAAAGTCTTGGGGAATGAAGACTTAGGTTACTTTCACTCCCCAACCCTCAAACACATACAACTTTTTTTTTTTGTTTTGTTTTGTTTTGAGCATCACTGCTCTCCGGTGGTGGGAGTAGGAGGCCCAGCCCCACTGCTGGAATTGAACCTCTATCCCAGTGGGCCGCAGTCCCGCGCACAACCACTACGCCACCGGGGCTCAGCCCCACATACAACTTTTAATTAAGGTATATCCACAGCTTTAAGTCCATTTTATAAATTTGTTGATTATCCCCTAAATAGTGAGAGGACATTCTGAAATGAAATAATGGTTTGCAAATCAAGAAAGGAGCACAACAAGTATCTCTCTTCTTATGCTATTTTTCAATCCGCATATGTTTCAGAACAGGGGATAATATTTTTTTATGATATTTTGCGATTGCTTTTCAGATTTTAAATCACGATTTTGTTAATGCCCTTTTATTGGAACATCAATATTCTAACAGTGTTTATTTATTATTTAAAGCTCTTTTAAATAACATATATAAGATAAATTCAGGACAGTATATGTTATTCAATATAGAAACATAAATTAATTGATTACTGAAATCAATAAAATTAAAAATAATTACCTCCAATGTTTATTTCTGCTAGCAGCCATTGCGTTACTGTTGGTTTATGATGGATGACACAGTGGGTAGAAAGTAGAAATACTGCTCATGTGATCTTTTACAAGAAAATCAACAAGCTCTCTTTCAGAGGTGACTCTAAAAGTCCAAATCCAAGCCTGTTGCCAGAACCTTCTCATAGGACTTCCATAGCTCCAATGTTTTTGGCTAGCAAGGCCAAATGATTGGTTTATTTGCTGTCGGCTGTTGCTTACACGTTGTTTCACCAGGACTCTTTCAGATGGATGCGAATAATGGTGGGAATCATTGTGAAGATGGTGCAGGAGGCGGCAGTGTTTCAGTCAGTTGTGCAGACAGTCACGATGGGTTAGAACCAAATCGATGGTGCCAGGCATCAAGAACATCGATAGGACCCTTTTCCGCTTGTGGTTGAGTACAAGCCACACCCAGCGTCTCAAGAACACGACTGCAAAGCCTCGGGCCATAGTTTCACATGTGTTCTAGAGTTTCACCATAATCATCTCAATTGTGACGCTGTACTTTGTTTGTAGCCCTGATCTCTATGCTTTGGTTTGCGATTCACTACTATTAGCTCTTACTTGTTAAACTACTTAGTAAATTCTTAAAGAAAACTTACATAGGGACTTAGGAAAGTTGTGTTATTTTCTCATTTTGCTAATAATAATCTATATGCTACAGTTACTGAAGCTCCTTAGATCTGACGCCATGAGTGAATTGTTACAAATAATATATCAGAACGTGGTCTATTATGAAATAAATAGAATAGATATGAAAAGTATCTAAATGGAAAAAACAACAACAAGTACACTATTTCCAAAGCTAGAGCTTAAAAAAAAGCAGAAATACAGAACAGGTACAAGAGGGACCAAAGGTTACTATGCACTTTGCAATGATTTATTTTTTAATTGAAAATAGGATATTAAAATTCATGGTTGCAGTCTTATGAGTCTGCTAAAATTATGTCTGCCTACTGGGTATTCCCACATCTATCTTCCTAAATTCCAGCTTTATAATGCTTTTCTTCTTGTTCTTGAACAAATTTATATTTGCTATAATGTAAAATAAATAAATAAAATAATGGAGTCATATAAGGCTTGTAATGAATTTTAAAATAATTTTGGGTAATGATATTCTACATTTTCTGTGTACCTAAACTTTAACACTTGCTAATAAATTTCCTAGTAATGTCATTAATAAGTTAAATTTATTTTTAAAACTTCTCTCTAGGAGAAAGGGCTATAAATCTTTATTTTTTTTTCAATCTGTGAAATCAGAAAAAATATAGAAATATGTCACTGGCAGATTTTTCAAAAGATGACATAATCGCAAAGGTTTGGTTGATGTTTCTTGCAATCTCCAGAGTTCATAAGATGAAAGATGCTTTTTTACACAATATCACAAATGGAGAAATTATTTTAATCAAAGTAGTTAGCAATACAAAATAACTCATCATGTGTGTGAAACAAAGTTTTATAAAATTGTGTCCCTGACCTGTACATTTTTTCTTTTTCTGATACCAGAATAAATACACTACTCTTAAACACATAACTGAGTTTGACTGCAAGAATTAATGTATCAGGTGTAAAACTTCTAAAAGCTTACTTAATTACATATATGAAAATTCTCAAGCAAGAAACACCACAGATTTCCTTGGGAGAAAGAATCACATATTTATATCACTACCATAGTGCATAACTTTCACCTCACTTCCCTAAAGCAGAATCTACATTTAAAAAATGTTTTAAATTTAAAATCTAAATCCTTCATTTAAGAATTTATGTTTAAAAATAATTCTGTGAATGTTAGCATACAAATATCTTAAAATTAATCAATCTTCCAATTAATTTTCATATCATTAAAGTACCTTAAAAGCACAACTTTAAAATCAAAGCTCTCCCATTTTCTAATGCACTTAAGATTTTATTTACTTATAAATATATTTAGTAGCCCAAACTACTTAAAACTTCCTGTTTTATCATATGAAGAATTGACTTCTATTTCAGTCTCTTAAAATTAGAATATTTCAAAAAGTCACATCAAATTGGTAACCTGTTGACAATGAAATTAGACACAGCATCCTATTAAAGTAGATATGACATACCAGTCTCACAACCCCAGAATTTCAATATAATACCTCCTTCGAATTTAGAGTACAAATTATTTCCTTTTACTTCATAACATTCTTCTTTCTTTATTTGGAGATTATGAAATACAGAAGAAAAAATGTGTGTTTTAAAATTCAGTGACAGAACTAAGCCACTATGCATATATATAAAATACTGTTTTATTCTATTCATGAGAATTTGGTTGAAAATTTAGGTTAGTGTGTTCATATTCATGTGCTATTCTGGATTCTCTGAAGAAGCTATGCTTTGAGAATTTTCACACAATCAAGCCCATGCAAAAACTTATCACTATGTACAGATATATATCTCTCTATATGTGGTTCAATTATATCTTTGCCTAAATTTTGTATATGATGTAGGATGTCTGAATAGAATGAATTGGAGAATTTTCCATTGTATACTCTGAACTAGTTTGAGTAGAATTGAGATCAGTTATTTTTTGAACATCTGGCAGAACTCACCAATGATTGGTAAGGAGAGGGAGTAGTAACAATTGCTAACATAAGGTGACCCCAGGTTAGAGTAACAATGTGATCTTTGCAATTTTTAATGGCTGATATATTTTCAAGTAGAGGGAAAAGCATTTCTTTTGATATATGCCTCAATGAACTGGAATCTTTGACCCTTTGTATCATGGTCAAGACTGTTAACTATCTCCATTATATATGACATCCTAATTTTTCAAGAGTCGATGATATTTATCATTCACTGTATCTGAGGCAAATTGTACTATAAATATGTCACAAGGAAAATGTACATTTGAAGATCATATGTTCATGATTTCAACCAAAAGTATTTTAATTTACATGGAAAAAAGAGCATATTTATAAGTGATTTTTAAATATTTTATGTAAGCTGAAAATCAATTGACTCTCATAACTAGTAGGCAAATGATATTTTTTCTGACAATTTCTCATAACTAGTAAGTACATGATACATTATAAGACCAAGTGATGTACATGTGTATATTCATAAATTTTTTTAAGTTAAATCTGTCAAGAGCAAACATATAACATTATCTGGGTTTGAATGAGATTGATATGTTCAAGTAGGTATGATGATTAAGAAAAGAATAATAAATCATGAAATTGATCAAATATCAAATGAAAGGAAATTATATAATGTGGGTAAAATATAAAGACTTGACAATTAAATAATTTTTAGGAAAAGAGACTTGTAAATAACTTGGAAGGTAAGGTATGTATAAATGGATTCATAACTTAATTTTTAATACAAAATTAAAATGAAAACTGCCCAGAGAATATCATCTCACCATTTAATTTCTGTAAATGGTCCACATAAGACCCAAAGGAATGACTATCAAATTTTGTTTGGCAATAAATATATCCAATATAGTGTGTTCCTATATCTTACACAAATGGCAGGGTACATAAACTAAAACTTTGAGCAAGGAAATTGCTGAGATACTTATTTCCTTTAAAAAAAATCACTATGTTGCTGACATTAAGTCTGATCATAGATGTACTAGGTCGCTTACTCATAAATTTCAGAAATATTTTTAATTAACTGTTATTAAGTCGACAGGCCACAACTTGTCTGTCAGTTCTTTCTACTATAATGGTTTATGTATTGCTGTAACTATGGAAGTTATATCACTGGTGTTTCAAATACCAGTCAGATTATCCAAAGTGAAATAATTTCATCAGAACTTTTTGACTAAGAGCAGACTACAAAGATGGAATAAGCTGTCCACTCCAGTGGAATTAACCATCAACCAACCTATGAATAATGTATTAATCAACTTGGGAAAAAATCCACAGAAACCCATTTATCATGATTTTGGTCATCTTTATATTAAGTCATGATCCATACTGAGGTTTACCGATCTTTTTTTCATAACCAAGTACTTTTTATGTCTTCCTCATGTTCAGCAAGCAAACCTGTGTCATCTGCACATTGCAGATTGTTAATAAACTTTCCACCAATCCTGATGACACATTCTTCTTCATGTAAGTGAATTTCTTTGATTATTCGCTTAACATACAGATTGAGTCAATGTAGTAAGTGGATAAAACCCTGATGCACGCATTTCTGATTTTAAAAAATACAGTATTCTCTTTTACTCTTTACACACCAGCTATTGACCCACGAACAACTTCTGCAGGAAAAATAGAGATAAAGTGTTCTGGAATTTCCTTTATTCCCAAGGTTACCATAGTTCCTTATGATCCACACAGTCAAATGCCTTGGCATAGTCAACAAAATACAGGTAAAGACCTTTCTGGTTTTCTCTGTTTTCAGCCAATGTCTGTTTGACATCTGTAATGTTAGCCCTACTTCTAAATCTTCTGAATCCAATCTGAACCTTTGGATGCTCCCCGTCAATGTACTGCTGCAACCATTGTTGGATATTATTATCAAAAATGTAACTAGAATGTTATGTCAATGATATTTTTATATCTGACAGAGTGTTTATATCTTACATAGTGACTATATTTTACATAGTTTTGTATCTGACATAGTGACTATATTTGACATAGTGTTGGGTTACTTTTCTGTGGCATTGATACAAATATGCTTAATTTCTAGTCAGTTGGCAAAGTAACTGGTGATGAAGACATTTATGAATTTTTATCAATGTCTCCAATATAAAATTGATCAAATATGTAATAAAGATGTACTGATCACTTTTGGCCAGTGGAATGCCAGAGTTAAAACAAATATAAGGTAGAGTAGTTAGGCAATTTTATCATGGTTGTAGAAAAGGAGTTGGAGCTTGCAAAATATACAAGTTTTACAAGATACTACAAAATGCATTAAAAATTTCTCGGACAACACAGATGGTAACAATACAAATAGAGTTCTCTAGATGAAAAAAAGAGAAATCATATTGAATCCATCTAAGGGAAGAGACAATGAAGGCATGTCATCAGACGCTAACTCCAAGCCAGGGACTGACTAGAGAATGGGTCATCAATTGCTCACATGTAGATTCAGATGGTAAAAGTCCTGAGAGTAAACCTAGTACCATAAATCTAGTCTATCTGAATCTGGAGAGTATATACACACATTCGATGCATGGAATGATAATGTCAGAAGACCTGATCATCAGTTTTGGGATCAAAAATATTATGCATGAAGAAAATAAAAGGCCATTACAAAGGATAGGAAAGGAAGAAAAGATCAATGTGGATTTCAAAAGAGAAGGAAACATTCTCTTAAGTATCGAGTTGCTTTCGCAAATGATAGAAATGACAAAGTCAAAGAGCTGCACACGCTATTTCCAAGGACATTTTGAGAATGCAAAGTAAAATATTCAAAAATAATGTGCAAGACTTTAAGTCAGAAAGGCAGAACGGAAGAACAGACTTAGCATATCTAACAAGAACTTAAGAAAAGGAATCAAGTCTTGAGGTGCAAGATGGACAGATTCTACAGAGAAAATATTGAATGAAGTAAGAAACATCAAAGGAAGATGAAAAGAATCCCTAACAACATCAGTTGTGTGCAGGCCACCTTTACACACCCATTGCCATCATCACTCTCAAAACATTCTCCCTCCCTCCAGGCCCCCATTATCAGCTCCCTATATTACCCTTCATCCCCCCCTTCCCCTTGAACCCTTAGTAATTTACAAATTATTTTTTCATCCTGCACACTGTACAATGTGTCCCAACACTCGCTTCCCTGTTGCCCGTGCCCCAGAGAGGAGGTTACATGTAGATCCCTGAAGTTGGTTCTCCCTTTCTATTCCTCCATCCCTCCACGCTCCTGCTATTAGCACTCCTATTACTAGTCTTGATGGATCATCTATCCAAAGTTTCCCATGTTTCCAACTTCACTGTACATCTCCTGGTCTAGCTGGATTTATGTGGTAGGATTGGGGTCATGATAGTGGGTGGTAGGCAGCATGGGAACTAGAGGAAGGTTGCATATTTCATAGCTCCTACCCTGTATCTTAACTGACTCATCTCCTCCTTATAAACCCTCTACAAAAGGACGTCACATCACCTATTGATAGGCTTTGGGTCCCCAATCTGTACTCCTCCTCATTAATAATAATATAATTTTAGCTCATTGATGTCTGACACTTGATCCTTTCACCACCTCATGATCACACAGGCTGGTGTGCTTCTTCCGTGTGGGCTTTATTGCTTCTGAGCTGAATGGCCGCTTGTTTACTCAAACCTTTAAGTTCCCAGATGCTATATCTTTTTGCAGCCAGGCACCGGCAGCTTTCTTCACCACATTTGCTTATGCACACATTTGTCCTCAGGGATCATATCAGGAAAGTGAGCATGCAAAGTTGTGCTTTTGAGTTCTTGAAGCCTAATATCTCATCCCTTTGACACCTCATGATTCCACATGCTAGTGTGCTTCTTCCATGTGGGCTTTGTTGTTTCTGAGCTAGATGGCTGCTTGTTTACTTTCAAGCCTTTAAGTCCCCAGACGCTCCATCTTTTGATAGACAAAAGCTTTTGATAGACATCAGCTTCTTCACCACCTTTGCTCTTGCACACATTTGTCTTCAGTGAGGACGGGGAAAGAGATTAATGTGTATACTTATAGGGTTAGTAGTAGGACAACAGATGGGCATTGGACCTCCACTCCAGTATCTTCTCGGTTCAAGAACACTTAGTTCTATTAAATTGTCTCTACTTTTATCAAACGAGTCTAGACTGAACAGGGAAAATTCAAAGGAACGGTCCACTATATTGCACTGCCCATCTTCTCTGGTAAACCATTTTTTATATTACTCAGGGAGGGTAGAACACAGGAAGAAAAAGCAGGTTAAAGCAGAATTAACAGAAGTAACACTAAAATATATTTAGGCAAAGTACCAGCCAGCTGCCTTGTTTTATGATCCTATCCTTGTTTTACCTTACTTATCAGACCAAATGATGCACTCCCACCACTGAACCGCCGCCCCCCCCCAAAAAAGGGGGGGGACTAGGATGTGTTTTATGGTCCAAAGGTGTGGTACCCCAGAACATTTGTTTATGATCCCATCCGCTGCTGTTTGCACGCTGTGGATTGCTGTGTGTTCAGGGGCAGTCCTGCCTCTTGGAGTCTCAAGGTCAGTCAGGTCACAGGATCAGCACTGCACACACTTACCCTGCATGTGTATGACACTGACAGAGTGACAGGATGGGAGCACCGAGACAAGAGGCTGCTAGGGATGGTATCAGGGAACGTTTCGACCTGGAATATGTGATGCCTTACAGTCCTGACAGGCAAGGCATGAAGAGCCCTGCCGGTCAGGGTGGTTGGTGCCCTTTCATAGCAGTATCAAGCAGTTGGAGATAAATTGCAATACTGATGTATGTAGTCATATGTCTCTCACAACAACTGACAGTTTTTTCACTGTTCTATTTTCCTCAGAAAAACACCATTTCTCTAATGGTACAAAAGGTCAAAGATGAAAAGGTTATATTAAAAACTGGATGCATATTATGGTCAGGTGGGTCTTTTAAACATCATTTTATTGGTGGATCCTACAACTTATCACAATCAATACATCCATCTATCGTACTCAGACTACATTTGTACATTTGTTGTTGTCATCATTCTCAAAACATTTCTTTCTCCTTAAGCCCTTGGTATTACCTCCTCATATTCCCCATCCTCTCCCTCTCCCCCTCCTTGATAAACCCTTGATAATTTATACATAATTATTATTTTGTCATATCCTACACTGTCCAGTGTACCCCTTCACCCACTTCCCTGTTGTTCTTACTGAGGGAGAAGGTTATATGTAGATTTTTGTAATTGGTTTTCCCTTTTATTCACCTTCCCTTCACCCTCCCTGTATCACCACTCTCAACACTGGTCCTGAAGGAATCATCTGTCCTGGATCCCCCTTGTTTCCAGCTCACTTCCATACCAGTGTACATCACCTGGTCTTGACATATTTGTAAGTAGAATTAGGATGGTGATATTGAGGGGGAGAAGCATTTAAGAACTAGAGGAAAGTTGCGTATTTCATTGTTGCAACACTGTACCTTGACTAGCTATCTCCTCCCCTTGACCTCTCCATGGACTTTGGGTCCCTAATCTTGACCCACCTCATTTATGATGATATCATGTTTAGTTCTTTCATGCCTGGTGCCTAACACTTTCTGATCTCATGGTCTAGAAAAATTCAGGGCATTTTCATCTTGCCCCTCTGATCAGGAGACATAAACACTCCTGTTACTGGAGAGATTTCCTGCTTCTCTCTATAAGGAGAGTGGGACAATTTTAACAAAATAGCCCTCAGGGAACTTACAGACCTGCATTTTATTATGATGCTAAAACAAATTACCTGAGCCCTGGCAGAGGCTGGTCGGAGAGGTGGAGAATGCCTTCAGGAGCAAAGTACTTTTGTGACAGTTCGCTTAAATGAGTGACATGAGCTTGTCCATTTCATTTTACCCATACCGGGTTTTCAAGTTGCGTTTTAGGTCTGACTGTCAAGCAAAACTAAAGCACTAAGCAGATTTTTTCAAACTTCTGTTCAGGTAGTGGAATATTTTAACTTGGAGATGTTCAACAGGTAAGGTAATACTGTATTATAGACTGCTAAAGGTACAAACACATCTCTCTTGAAGGAAGTAGAGGCAGAGAACTCTTTAGAAGTAAGGATGACAAGATGTGCTTTGCAGACATTGTTAAAAGGGACCATTCCCTAGAGAAAGATATCAAGCTTGGTAAAATGTAAGGGGTGTGAAAAAAAGTAAAAAGAGAAAGGCCCTCAGTGAAATAGTTCCAGAGAGTTTCAGCAACAGCAGGCTAGAGTATAAGGGGAATTGGAAGGTGGTTCAGGACTGGACAGTGTTTAGTTGTTTTGTACATAGTATTGCTAGGAGTTAGAACTTCCTGGATGGTACCTAACACCAAGAGTCCCAGGTCCAAACACTAGCCTAGGTAGGGGTTACAGATCAAAGAAGGAAAAATGCAAGTGGTCTTTAAAGAGTTGGCAAATATAAAATGAACTCAAGGAAATAATAAAAAAAATAAGCTGGTGAACTTTTAATACTAAAAATATAATGTACTATATAGCACCTGTGGTAGAAAATGTTCTATGAAACATTTTGGAATATACATTCTGCATCTGAATTTATCACATTCAACGTTTATCAAATGTTTCCTATATTTATTATTTTTCTTTAATTTTTAGAGAAGCTATTTGTGTTACTGTATAGCCATATTGATTATCTTCAAAAAGAAAGAAGGGCAGTCCTTGTGTGGTCCAATCTAAATGTTTGGCTACCAATTGAAAGCTTGCAAGTTCCGAATGTATCAGGCATTGACTGCAATGTTCTCCAACTAACATGATAAATGAGGAATCTTTCCGACTACCCATGCAGCTTAATCAGGAGAGACAAAAATTTTCCCCAAGAGTAAAATTTTATTACAGAAAGAACTTGAAAGTGGAGACAGAGAAGGTCTATGTGATACTTACTTCTGCATCACTGTATTTATAAAGGCTATGAGGCAGGAATAGATATTATTATTATTTTTAAGTGAGTAAAGATTTCCAGGAAAATAGCTCGTCTAGGCAAGGTTAAGATAATTATATGTGTCTGCAGCAGTCTCATCATGATGGATTGTGATACACGTGAGAGAAACTTATTCTGAGATGCCATGCCTATGCAGTGGAGTCGTCATATGGTGGAGAGTCAAGACATATGGTGACCTCTGTACTTGCTCAAATTAGTATATTAGCTCAATTGTCTTGAAGCTCTTCCTAGTGAAGACTTTGCATGTCAAAATGCATACCAGCAATGCTATCATTTGCCTAACTACTGACTGATTGCCTTCAAACAAATTGTCCTGAGGTTATTTCCATGGATGCTATTATTTATATAACTATTCCTTTACTAACTTCAATCGAATAGTCCTGAGGTTATTTCACCAGGATACTCTCTGTATGTTGCAAGGTACATGGCACATCCCAGCACCTTCCTATCTGATCCATCTGCTCAGGGAATTTAGCAATAATTTCAAAGGAATGGATCAGTCCACCTTGCACCCTGCAAACCTGTCTCAGCTCCAGATGTGCCTTTAAAGATATGTCTCATGAAATCAGCCATTGAAAATCCATTGGAAACAAAAAAGAAGAAAAAGTAAATCCGCTAAAACATAGGTATATTTGGGCACATATGGTGTCACCATGATTGGATTTTTGCAATAGCTGGATTTCATTTGGTTAAAATTATTTTAAATATATACACACCAATGCTTTACATATTTGTATCAGTATATCAGTCTCAACCAGTTTAAAACTAATTAGAGTAAAAATCAAGGTTTCTCTGATAGTCGATCATAATACATGTTTTCTGCTCCAAAGTAATCATGAGTATATCGAAAAATGCAAACATGTTTACCATATAACCTCATAAATTTTTGTTTATGTAAATCAATACTGTTTGCCAAAAATAGAATTCTTCTTGGAAAATAATTGAAAGAAATTTATTGCATAAAACAGAAGAGCAGCAGTTGATTGAGACAAAGTGATTGCTACATGCATGACTTAAAATACTTAATTGTGTTTGGGTCCCATATCAGAGCTAATTTCCTCTCTTTTTTGGTTATTCTTCACCTTGAATGACAAAAGTGTATTATCTCCCACTTTGTATCGACCTTAGAAATTTATAAAACGATTAAAGATGATTGCATTTCACATTGTGAAAGATTACTGTATAAGATCCACATACATTTCACAAGTTCCTAATTACTTTTAGGTGAAAGTAATTGAAATAATATTTTTAGAAAATCTAGTAAATGAAGAAAGAGTATTTTATATTTAAAGGAAATAAGAGCAGATGGAAGCTACTCCTGTGAAAAAGAATAAGGAAGGTTTGAGGGTGACTGGTACACAATGGAGAAATCATAACAAAAAATGATGACATCTTATAAATGATTTTGAAAGAGTCCTTTACTCCTTTTCCATTGATGAACAGATTTAAAAAAAATGCTTATTACTGAGGTTATAATGGTTCTGAGTTCTGAGAACATTTAGTGACCAATTAAATTGCTTCTGAAGTTTAATATGGTTTGAGTGTTTATGAGAGCAAAATTCATATTCTAAATGGCATCACATTAGCCTTATGGTATTTGGAGGCCTTGCATTTCTTAGAGAAAAGATTATTCTGGCAGGACCTCATTAAAGAGTTGAAAATCCAGGATATTATTTTGAGGAATAAAGTACACTTGACCCAATCCATGGTATTTTTTTTCTGTCACCTCAAAGGCATGAAAAAGTTGAGGATTTAATAAGACAGACAAAAGAAGACATGATGCATTTGAATTATGGTGCTGGAGAAAAATATTGAAATTACCACAGACTGCCGATATAGCAAGTAATTCTCTCTTGGAAGATGTACAGGCACAGTAGTCTTTAGAGACAAAGATGGTGAAAATTCTGCTAAGGTATACCTTGGACGTTTTCATAAGAGACCAATCTCCGAACACTTGGCAAAGAAGTGAAGAAAGAAGCACAGGAAAGTGCTATGCGAGGAATAGACAAAGGAGCTGCTCTAATGACCTCAAATAGAACACAGTGACAGGACTGAGCCCTGGTGGCATAGTGGTTGTGTGTGGGACTGGAGCCCACAGGGTTTATGGTTAAAATTCAGCAGCAGCTCTCCAGTGTCATATATATATATATATATATATATATACACACACACATATATATGAAAATATAAAAATGATAACAGTGCTGAGCTCAGTGGCATAAGTGGTTGAGTGTGGGACTGCGGCCCGCGGGCTTGGCGGTTCAAATCCAGAGTGGCTTTCAGAAGCAGTGCTGGGTAGCTCCCACGACCGCCAGAGGGCAGTGATGCCCCCCAAAAAATAAAAAATAAATAAAAATAACAATATAAAAACCTGTAAGGTCTGTTCGTTGACCTCCCGGAGTGTCCCCTGACCCCACATTGGCCCCAAAGTGTATCCTTGGCGCTCCACCTGGAACTCCATGTTCTGATGTACACGGTGTGGTTCAGTCAGACAGAGTATAATCCAGACTCTGGTTCTCCATTGGTGACCCTGAAAGACCTTGGGTCAGCAAGGATCGCTATATTTCTTAATGGGGCTGACCATAGGATCATGTCTGTGCATAGGCTGTTCTGAGTGGCAGAATCGTCCTGAAGGCTCAGTGGGTCAGGATGCACTCCATTCTCACTTCCTCCCCCTTCATTTGTTCTCGTGTGCTCTGGTCAGAGCTGCAGCATCAGTGCTGAGCTCCAAGGCAAACTCCCCTGGGGGAGAGGCAGCTGCCCCTGTAGTCAGGATTGGGATTGTGCCCTCAGACCCCTCCACTGGTTCCCTAATTCATGCTGTTGTGCTGCATTCACATCCTGGATCACCTGGTTTAAGTTTGGTTCCTCTTTCCCTGTGGAGATATAAACAATATGCTCTCCTTGAGTGGGTTAGTTACCTATTTCCTCTCTACACATCACCATCTACCCCACCCCCACCCCTGTTCTCCACTACAGTTGACTACCATATGGAAGCCTGGATTTGGTCTTGCCCCTACCATACTACATGGGCCTCTCTCCAGGCATTTCTGTATACAGTAGTTTTTTTTTTTTCTGATACCACTTTTTCATTGTTTTAAAATTAAGCTTTCATAAGCGGACTCACATTGTACCTGTCCTTTTGCATTTGGCATAATTTCTTCCAGTTCTTCTCATGTGGTGATGTGCTTCATGGTTCACCATGGCTTTTCAGGGATGCATAGTACTCCATTGTATGTATGTACCACAGCTTTTTAATCCATTCGTCAGTTGATGGCAATTTCTGCTGTTTCCAACTCCTTGCAATTGTGAACTGTGCTACGATGAACATTGGAGCACAGATGTCTGGTCATGCTGACCTCTTCTGGGTATATTCCTAGTAGGGGGATTGCAGGAACATATGATAGTTCAATTTCCTTCTGTTTTAGATGTCACCAAATTGATTTCAATAGTGGCTGTATGTACGTAGAGATCCACCAGTAGTGAATAAGAGTTCCTATCGCCTCACAGCCGCTCCAACACTTATTTCTTTCTGATTCTTTGAATTGGGCTATCCTTGAGGGTGTTAGGTGGTACCTCAATGTTGTTTTGATTTGTTTGCATTTCTCTTGTAGCTCATGATCTGGAACATTTTGTCATATGTTTATTGACCTCTGTGGAACTTCTGTTCAGATCCTTTGCCCACCTCCTCAGTGGACAGTTAGTTTTGCTCTTTTTTGGAAGCTATTAGGGTGTTGTAGATTTTAGTAATAAAGCCTTTATCTGATTTGTCATTGCTAAAGATGTTTTCCCAGTCCATAGACTCTCTTATTGCTCTCCTGGTGAAGACTGTCATTAAACACAGGTGTTTTATCTTCACTTGTTTATGTGTGCCTCCTCTGTTTTTGTGTCCTTGCCTATCTGATAGCCTATGTAATCTCTGTGCCAAAGTTCTTTAATTATAAAAATTGTGTCATGCCAGAACCTGTCGGCCGTGAGAAGTACCTGAGTCGGGGGGTGAGGATTAGGAAAAGAAAGACAAATAACACAGAGATGGGATTGGGAGGACGACAGTTCAAGAGGCCAATCCCAAGTTTATTCTGAACAGTCTTTTTATACTATTTCTACAAAGAAGGATAAATCTGCTAACAAAGCAAAAGCAATTATTATAGCTTCCATGTGTATGATCAAGACTTTCTTGTACTCGTACCTAGATGGCTACACCTTGTCAGCTTCCCTGTACCTGGACTCAACCATCCGTGTTCTCAAGCTGAAAATAACCTCGATTGTCTTGTGATTAATGACTATATCTAAAAACACACTATTAAGCTTCTCAATATGTTTCCAGTCCTGTGGGAACAGGAGAGCAGGCCTTTGGTGGCATCAGTTAACCAGGACAGTCTCACTTTTCGGAAGGCAGATTCCTGGGACATCAGTCCACCTCAAAGCAGCTCCCCACAGTGTAATTTTTTAATCATAAAAAATTGATCAGATCAGATCAAGGGCAAAGAAGTAAAAATTAAATTGAATGCTTAATATATTTTTCATCTGAGGTAAAACTTGAGGCAATTTAGTGGTTGGAAAACAAATAATATATTTTTAAGATATCAGTTATCAAAGTTTTATGATTTTTTTAAAATCTAAATTGTTTTTAAATCCCAACACTTTAATTTAAGGGATTTCAGATAAAGGAAATGCAAACTATAAAAGAATAATCAATCTAAAATTATTTTAAAATCCATGAGAAGTTGCAGCTCAGAAATTATTGGCAAGCATTTAAAATTTCATTGCATTGGTTGGGTCAAAATGGTCCAAATAGTTTAATGGATTGGTCTATGTTCACGGGCATGTGAATTCAGTTTCCATAGGCATAAATAGTGAGTTAAATTAATGGTTTTTCATATTACATTATTTGCTTCACTTAGGGGTTCAAAGTTTTTTGTTTTGAAAAATTTTAGCTGCTTTAAAATTCTAGGTGTAACAATGAATGATGCCATCTTCATTTTCATCCCTTGCTCCCTGGAACTTTGAATTCTGGCAGTTTGTGAAAGATCATTGTGTCAGTGCAGGTAAACTAGAGGAACAAATTTCAAAGACACACATACAGATATAAGGAAAGGGTTTATATACAAAAGTAATGTGACACTAAGAAGGCATCTCAATCCAGTCCAGTACAAAGTCATAAGTCAGATATTAACTCATATGCACGAAATCAGTCTAAAAATCTCCTTCTGACTCACAAAGTAACAGGTCAGTGGGTGCAGAATACCAGCGCTGGCAGGGGTCTCCACATGGATCCTCACTTCCAGGGTTCAGGGTCTATCAACAGCATGCCACTCCAGCTTCAGAGGTCTGACTCCATCAGCACAAAGCCATGTGGTCTCTCTGCCAGCTCCTCCAGGTTTTCAGATGCAGCCAGCTTGTCTTTTCTGTGGCTCATTGCCTCTGAGACTAACTCCCAACAACTGGGGAACATAGCTTCTCATCTTCACGAGGGAAAAAGGACGAGATTTCCCAGAATTCTCAGGAGAAAGCCATGTTCACACAGAGGCCTCATTGGCTACTCAATGGCCATCTCCAGATTAACAGGCTAGACTCCACCCCTACACTTCAATCATAAAATTAACATAAGCACATGACTGCCACAATCATAATTTATTGAATGTTAGTTTAGAACAAATAGAACTTCCTAGAGAAAATTATCCCCTCTCTGCAATACATTGCTTTCTAGCTAGTCTAGTGATTGTGCCATTCCATCATTCTATCACATCATGATGGGGAACAGAGTAAGACCAGACGAAAATACCTGGATACATCACTGTATTGAATTTGCTCTGAAATCCTTCTTCTAAAATCCTTCTTTACATCTGCAAATGGTAGTTTGGATAGAAGCTGTGTAGGTTGGAAAGACAAATGTGTTCAGAATATGAGTCTGTTTCAGTAAGAAAAAAAGACTGCCCTTTCCATACTGGACGTTCTCCCATGCAATTAACCTGCTACCAAGTTGCCAGTTGATTGCTATGAAGAATGGTCTCATGTCACGTACTCTTTATTGGTGTCTGCTGCTGGTAGATTAAGCCATCAGCTGTGGCAATGGCTAATTTGTCCTTGAAGTATGGAATTCCAGTTTTTCCAAGCCCACACATAATCTTCATTCCTGGCACAACAATCACATTTTTCATAAGCCCACTGGGAACACAGGATTGTCTAGGAAATGAAATAACTGATTTCCATAGAATGCATCTTATTCTCCACTTGATTATAAAAATCACTTCTCTGCAGATCTATCCTTTTGGTAAACATTTACATGAAACACAAATATATTCACT
>PVJH01015051.1:0-48948 GCA_004026705.1 Nesogale talazaci
CCCCCTTGGTCAATGGTGTCCTTTACCAATGTTAAAATCTGGTCACTTTACACATGGATGCAACCAACCCCTGAAGCCAGAGAAGCCACAGAGAGCCCCTGCCAGCGCCGAGATGCTTATAACACCACAGGATCCATAGACTTTCTACCCACCGACTTGTGATTGTCCTGCATTTGGCTTCATTCCATGTTTTGTGAGTCTGAAGAGGATTTTATAGATTGGTATAGGACACCCGGACTAATATCGAACTTAGGGACTTGATCTGGGGTGGGCTGGGATGTTTTCTCAATGTTCATTTCCTCTTGTATGTAAACCTCTCCTTCATATACATGAGTGTCTCCATGAATTTATTTCCCTAGTCTACCCAGACTAACATAGTCATATTGCTAATTATGACCAAGCAATGCTTTTCTGGGTATTTATCGATATAAATTTCCCTTCCCACTAGAGCCCCAGCATCTTTGTGAAGTATAGATTAGGAAGACGAGCAGCAATTAATTACCTTTATTATTATTAATATTTTATTGGGAGGCTCTTACAAATCTTACAATACTCCATCACTCAGTTGTATTAAGCACACTTACACGTATGTTGCCATCAATATTTCCAAAACATTTTCTTTCTCCTTTAGCCCTTGGTATCATCTCATCTCCCCCCCTGTCCATCCTTCTGAGGCCTTGGTCAATTATATATTATTGTTGTTGTTTCTTATTTTACACTGTCCATTGTCTCCCTTCACCCACTTTTCTGTGATGTGTTCCCCTGGGGGCTAAGGGTAGGTGGGCCATTGCCTTTTGCTCAGTGATGCATACACACACACCCGAGAGTTTATTATAAAACTCAAAGTCAAAACTGTTGTCACAGAAGAGGAAGTGCCACCAAAAGATTCCACTGTGCTGTCAAGTCGACTGCGACTCAAGATGACCCTGCAAGCTGGAGGAGGAGTATTTGAAGGAGCAGAGTGCCACGACTTTGTCCTGTGGAATGGCAGTTGTGTTTCTTTTAAGCAATGTTTTCATCTAAGGTTAGGGCACGTAAATAAGTATTGGGATCTAAGGTCTTAATTTTTCAGAAAAATTTCATTGGCGGTGAGTGTTCTCATAAAACAGAGTTGGGGATGAATCGCCTCTTTCACAGAGTGAGAGAAAAGAGAAGGAACAGCGTTCAGTGTTATGTGCTTGAAAAAAGTTAATTTATCAGGCTAGGCAATATTTGTAGTTTTGCCTTGAAAAATGTAAGAATATGAGTGTGGCACTTGTTATTTTTGTTTCTTCATCGCCAAAGTAATAAGGCCTGATGGAAGTTCCTTTTATTTTGGGAGAAAGAAAGACTATTTCGTTTTCTGCTGTAGACTTGCATTTAAATAAATTCAGTTTTTACAAAGGTTCAGCAAAATAAGTTTAATTCATAAGGACACAATAGCCTATTTAAAAATAAATATCTATTTCAAAACAAAAACTAAACCTTAGTTCTTGCCCATTAGTTAGGTATCATTAATAAAGAGAGTAAACAAGAATTCATGGGGGAAAGTTCATGGAAGAAATTCCATTATGAGGTTTTTGGAGCACTTTGTTGTATGTGTGTACCTTGTGGACAATCATTTCTGAAAAACTAAGCCCCGGTGACATAGTGACTATGCCTTAGACTGCTAACCATAAGGCAAGCAGTTTGAAACTGCTAGTTGCTCCCTGGGGAGGGGTGGTGGGCATGGGAGTTTCTACTTCCACAAGGAGTTACAGTGTCAGAAATACACAACAGCAGTTCTACCCTGTCCTACAGAGTCACTGCAAGTTAGAACAGATGCCATGGCACAGAGTTTGGTTTCTGTTTGGGTATCTTTGGAATGTAGTGGCAATTTAGGAGTTTCATTCAAGTTTTAAGTGAGGCATCTAACACTTCTGTCAAATCGATAGTGTTCCTCTATACCAGCAGTTCTCAACTGTGTATCTCGACCCCTTTGGGGGGGTCAAATGACCCTTTTAACAGGGGCCACAGATTCATGACAGTAGCAAAATTACAGGTATGAAGTAGCAACAAAAAACAATTTTATGGTTGGGGATCACCACAACATGAGAAAATGTATTAAAGGGTCGAGACATTAGGAAGGTTGAGAACCACTGCTGTGTATGATTTCCAAGGATTTGTAAATCTTTCTGGGAGCACACAGCCTCATCTGTCTCCCGCAGAGCACCTGGTGGGCTTGAACTTCGGACCTGTGGTTGGTGAGCATGGTAAAGCATCCCTGACAGACCAGAGCTCCTTACAGTAGCACCTACTAGAATAAAATAACTAAGAATTAATTTAAACCCACACCATGACGGATTTACACTGTGACAATTATAACACACTGCTGTAAGAAGTGAAAGAAGACTTAAATAAATGGGAAGATGTCTCATGTTCATCGTTTAGATGATTGAATATTATTGAGATGTATTACCCAAAGTAATCTATAGGTTCAACTTAATCCCAGTCAGAATCCCAAGAGCCTTTTTTTTTCTTCAATAGAAGTGGGGAAACCAAACCACAGGGTACTGTGAATGACAGGAGAGCTTGGACAGCCAAAGTAGTGTTACGATAGATGAGTAGCATAGGAAGACTCACTCTTCCTGATTTTGAACCATACTCCCCAGCTATAGTAATCCAAACAGCCTGGCACTGATATAACAGTCGATACAAGAGGGCTTGAAAGAACTCATGGAAAAAAATCCATTGTCTTCTAATTCCATTTATTTTACCAACCTTCTGAGGCTCAGCTGAGGGCACCATGCTGAGGGAAGGCTGAAAGGCCGGTGTGTCCCTTTGCTGAAGGAATGGCGGGCTGCAGAGACGAAAGTGTACATTTGAGGACTGGGAGGGGATTGGAACTACTCTGAAACCATTGCATGGGTAACCTTACCACCTCCAAACTAGGTTAAGGTCATCTGCATACACTTTGTGCTTTTCTCTGCATAACTTTTCTTCACCTTTATCATTCATTATTCAAGATCAGAGGTCCCTGTTCCCTAGAGTGCAAACTCCATGCGAGCTGAGACTTGTCTTTCTCATGGCTTTGTTTCTCCAAACCTGATCACTTAGGAGATGTATTGAGGGCCTGTGCGATTTCAGTCTATGACATTCCATGATAGCAACTTGGACACACAGTGTCATTTTCCTCCATCCTCCGCAGTTCAGGAGGGAAGCTGAAGTGCAGGTCTGATGCAGTATGGAAATTACAGGTTAGGGAGGTGGGAAAGAACTGTCTCCATAGTTGAAGTTACTGGTGAGGGAATACTTTAAAAGGATCGGTTTAGTTCAGGCTGGGTAAAGTTGAAATAGAATCATTGAGGAACTATAAACAGACAAAATGGAGAGATGTATATCTTGCTCCTCGTAGTGAGTCTGGAAGAGCTGTGGGCTAGTCTGAGGTGGAATTGCTCAGTTACAGGTGCCCACTGTACGCGGTGGCAGTGAGCGACTACGTTCTGTGAAGGAAAGGATTTTTGGGTGTCCATAGGACATAGAACAATGCTGGATATAGAAAAGGCACTCGATTATTCTTAAATTGTTATTCCTATGAACTTCTTGCAGCCCCTCCTGTTGACAGAATGGAGGAGAGTGGGTCTGAGTACCTTCCCTCTGTGTGTCCTGAGTGGGGTGCCTGGTAGAGAGCACAGAGACTTGGGGTTTGTGGAGTCTTGCCTTTTGTATGCTTCTTGGTCTAGATTTGGAAACCATCCCAGAACCTGCATGAGGATTTGCCACGACCACAGTTCTCAAAATTATTCTCTATTTGGGGAATCATAATCCATACATCCATTCATTGTGTCAAGCACATTTGTACATTTCTTGCCCTCATCATTCTCAAAACATTTGCTTTCTACTTGAGCCCCTGGTATCAGATTTTTTTAAAAAATCATTTTTGTTGGGGCCTTGTACAGCTCTTAGCACAATCCATACATAAAGTCCATTGTGTTAAGCACATGGACATTTTTTTTTGGCACCACTACCTTCTGGTGGGAATGGGAGGCCCAGCCTTGCTCCTGAAGAGCTGCTGCTGGATTTGAACCGCCAAGCCAGTGGGCCACAGTCGCGCACTCAACCACTACGCAACCGGGGCTCAGCCCTGAACATCTTTTTTGAAGTAGAAAAGGAAAGTTGTTGTTAAGTGTTTTTTTTTAAAGATCATTTTATTGGGGGGCTCTTACAGCTCTGCTCACAATCCATATATCCGTTGTGTCAAGCACATTTGTACATATACTGTTATCATTATTCTCAAAACACTTGTTTTCTATTTGAACCCTTGATAGCTGCTCCTCTTTTTTTCCCCTTTCTTCCTTTCTCCCTCCTCATCTCTCCACCTTCTCTCTACCCTCATAGTATTGCTTCTCCCATTTCTGTTGCTGAGGAGTTTCTCTGACCTGGATTCCTTGTGTTGTGAGCTCTTAGCTGTATCCGTGTACATGCTCCGGTCAAGCCAGAACTGAAAGGCAGCACTGGGGTCATGAGAGTGAGGGGTGAGGAAACCTTAGGAATATTGTGTGTTTCGTCGGTGCTATACAGCACCCTGGTTGACTCATCCCTTCGTTGTGACCCTTGTGTGAGACGATGTCCCAATGCCTACAGATACAGAGAACTCTCTGAACCCCTCATTCTCAACTCTGTTTTTTTTGTTTGGTTGGGGTGTTCTGATGCCTGTGACCTGATCCTGTTAACCCCTCATGATCGCACAGGCTGACGTGCTTCTCCCACGTGGGCTTATTGATTCTCTGGTCGACGGATGCTTACTTAACTTCAAGTCCTTAAGACCCCAGGTACTTTATCTTTTGGTAACTGGGCACCATCCGCTTTTTTTACCACATTTGCTTAGGCACTCATTTCGTCTCCAATGACTGTGTCGTGTTTGGAGGGTGAGCATTATGAAGTTCCAGGTTGTTAGAGCAAAGTGTTGTTGTCTTGAGGGAGTGCTTAACCAGAGGCCCAAAGTCTGTCCACTTCCTCAATGTACTGCCATGTAAATATATGTACGTAAGCCAATACCTCTCTTTTTATGAATTAGTATATTTATATATGTACACACCAATGTTTATACCTCTATCCATAGCTTTGTTTCCTAGATCTTTGCTGTTTTCTTTTACCTTCCTCCTGTCCCACCATCACGCTCACCCTTCTGTCTCTTAGTAATTCCTCTCAACTAGATTGCAGTGTTGCTTTTAGTTCCCTATTTGTTCCCCTGTCTGTGGGGCTGTTTGCTCACTGCTCTCTTCCCCCGCCTCCTCCTTCCCCAAGTCCCCCAGGAAGCGTCGGCCCCCTTGCTTTCTCCTTGGGCTCACTTCCCATGCCTGTCTCTTAATTTTCTGATCTAACCACAGGAGCATCGGGCAGATGATTCTACTGGGATGCCCTCTTGACTCCTCTCCAATATTCTCTGTGAGGTATTATCTTGTTATTTCTGATGCATAATGACCCAGAAGGAAACACTGCGAACCCAATCTTTCACCATCCTCCAAGTGCCTCGTAAGTGTGATCCCGGGTCATGGCACAAGACCTCTTCAAAAATGTTGAAAGGCGAGGATATTGAGTACCAAAGGTGTGCTTGACCCAAACGATGGGCCAGGTGTTTTCAATCGCACAGAGGCATGTGAAAGTTGGGCTTTGAATAAGAAAGACCAGAGAAGAACAGATGCTTTTGAATTGTGGTGCTGGCGAAGAATTTTGAATGTACCACGGACCACCAAAAGAACAAACAGCCCTGTCTTGGAAGAAGTACATCCAGGAGGCTCCTTGGAGGCGAGGATGATGAGACTTTCCCCCACATACATGGGACATGTTGTCACGAGAAACCAGTCCCTAGAGAAGGGCATCATGCCTGGTCAAGTAAAGGGGCAACAAAGAAAAGGAGGCCCAGGCCCTCTATAAGATGGGTTGACATAGTGGCTGCCGCAGTGAACTCAAGCATAAGAACCATTGTGAGGCTGGTCCATGGTGCCGGTGTTTTACTCTGTTGTGCTTGGGTTCTACGAGTGCCAACCAATGCCATGGGAACCAACAACAACACTGCTCCACACCTGCAAGGTGTTGCCAACTAGTTACATGCATGGTGAGTTGCTAAAAATCCACACCACTGTCCTCGGGAGCCGACCAGGAATTCCACAGACATGAGCCTATTGCCACACCTCAATTGATGTGTGATCGAGCCCCTCCTTGATCCTGTGTGGAATAGCATAAACAGTGGGTAAGGCTTTCTCTAAGTCCATGTGTGGTAGTTTTGGCAGTACCATCGTTTGTAGAGAAAAGTACCCTGATTTACCCTGATTAAATTTCTATTCCAGTAAGAAATGCTAGCCCTATTCCTTCCATGATTGACGGGATCCACTCGAATCATCCCATTACCTTGTAGTTGGCTTATTGTTCCAAGGGATGAATAGTGCTTTGTCCAGGACTCAGTACAGGTCTGCAGCTGGTAGATTGGGCATTCAGCTATAATTGTCGCTAGGAAGGCCCTGGGTTGTGGGAGCCCGCCCACCTTGCATAATCGCCAGCAGTGTCACCATGACCATTTTGTTTACGAGGCCATTGGGAAACGAGTGGCTGGGGAAAGAGACTGGTATTATTAAGACGGGTTCAATCTGTCCTCTTGATCATGGAACTTATTTGTGCCTCCAAGGCCTATTGATCTTCTGTTAGCCACTTTCATTTGAGGCTGTGCATGCCTTATTTTATGGCTTGGTAGGTCAGGCAATACCCATGCTGTGCAGTTCTCAAGATAATTTGATAAGCTTATTAGCAATTCTGAGCTGAAGGAGAGTCCTTCTTTACTACCCAAACTTAAGGGTTTGTGCTGTGATTTAACCTAAAGGGATTTGTTATCTATCTCCACTGGCTCTGCAAACACCCCTCCCTTTGCTAGATCATGTGGACTATGTACCAGAGAACTCTGCCCAGCACTCTGGAGACTTCTCCAGTTCTGTTCAGATACAAAAATCATCATTTTGGGTCCTTAGGTAAATGAGCCAGACTATAGCTGTCATTAAGACCATTATGACTCACAGCAACTATTTGGGACCGAGTAGACTTACTCTGTAGAGTTCTAAGAATATAGACTTCTTTACAGGAGCACCGGGCCCTATCATTCTCTCAAATAGTACACTCAAATAGAGAACACGTTCCTCTAAATCCAAAGAGGATCATTCGATGTCATGCCTGCATTTTTGTTGTAGGAAGGGCTGGATGCAACAATTTAGCCATCACTTAATTTTTTTTATTGTAAATTAGGTAAAAGTTGACAGGGCATATTGCCAGGTTTATGTTTCACAGTTTGTATGCAAACTCACCAGTTGCATTTCAGCTCTTCACAACTGCCTCAATGGACCAGCCCTCCATCAACTTCTTTCCTGGTTTTCCTTTTCCCACTCCTTCTCCTTTCTAAACCAGGCTTGACGATCCTTTTGATCTTAAAGGATTGTTTATTCTAGCACAGGTCCTGCCGAGGTCAGCCCCAGACTTCAAGGGTGAGGAAGGACCATAGTTCTATGGGACTCACCAGCCTCTTTCTGACCTTGTCTCATTCATGACTTGTTTTCTCCTCTTGCATCTTGGACCTGGTAATGATCCTTTTTAAAACGGTTGGCAATCATAGCCAGGTACCATCGAATTCTTCTGGTCTCAGGTTCATGCAGGTTTGCATGGTCTCTTGGTTGATTGGGCTGTTTGGCTGTATATATTTGTTTTCGTCTTTCTTTATTTCTCTGCATGAGGATGTTGGACTTACCTTTGGGAGCTAAGTTGACTTTGGTGCCCCTGGAGACTCACCCTTCACTTGAGGAGTGTCTCCCCATACCTCACACCATCGAACCCCTGCAACACCTTCCCTGGGTTGGAAAGTGCCTGGACTTTTTTCCCACATGTGAACACCTTACCAGTAAATCTGGATAATTGGATGCTTCTTATAATCAACATTGTCCTCGGGATAGTGTCTTGTGGAAGGAGAATGTTGAGGGACTACTATTAAGTGCTGACATAGGACATATTGCTGAGGCAGCACAGTGCGGATACATTGCTGACTGTGTTGGCTGAAGGCAGAGTGCGATTTTATTTGTGGCTTTACATAGTTGTGCCCTATCACACTACTCCTGTTGGTCTTCCCTAACAGGCTTCTGGTATCAGGTCAATGACAGCACTGTGTTAATTTGCCCAGGCTGCAATTGAAGCTCTTCCCTGCTTCAGATTGTGACAACACACCATCTTTCTCAAAGATCCACCTGTGTTTTTTGCATATGCGTAATAAGAACGTTGAATGAAATTCCACAGATCTGAGCGAAAAATGTCATTCTGGTAGACCACAATAAGATTTGCGTTTCCTAATAGTCTAGTAATCCTGAGAGAATGTTATTTCCTTTTCCCCAGTGCATAGTCACTCTGGTAAAAAGTAGTGGGCTCCATGTAGAAGGCTGAGGGAAATAAAACCAGGATCAACTTCAGTGGGTCCGGCTATTCTGATCACTGCTTTGACTGGTGATTGGTACATAAGATTTCTCCACAATTTTATTCTTGTCAAATTAGTTTCGCCACCTCAGCTTTTTGTACAGTTGCTTTCTTTTGGGTAGTTTGCCTTTTTATAAGTCCTTCAGCTTTTTGGTAAATAATATTCTTTTATCTTTGAAGTAATCCATCCTGTAAAATTCTACTCAAAATGCTTTCACCGGAGAACCTGCGATTTTCTTATAGACTTAGATGAAACGCTTTTTGTTCTAAGTGTCTAGCGCTGCTGTCTTGGGTGGGCACCCACTCACTGCTCCACGGGTGAGACATGCGGCTGTGTGCTGCCAGAAGGAGGCCTCTTTGAAAGCCTGTGTTAGGACTCTGGGAGTTGGATGGTGTTAGATGGCAGTGGGCTTTGGGAGCGTGTGAACCCGCAGGGGACATATATACCAACCACCCATCTCTTGTAAGAAGTAGCCCGTTTTTTAGAGCAGTTTTGTTGTTTTTAGCTCCTACTACCTTACAATTCAAAGTATTCCTGCACTCTGAGACTGTACTCTACCCACTCCTGCTCTGTCCCCATGATCAATTAGAAAGCAGATCATTGTGATTTTCATAGACTGGTTTGGGTAAGTAGATAGCCTGACCTGTTCTCCTACTTTACTGTAGTCTGACAGTGTTTTGATGCTATCCCTAAGGGTTTTTTGTCGGCTGAGTTCTCTGAACTGGGCCGCTAGTTTTGGCATTTTATAAGCCCTCATGTGGATTTCTAAGAAACTCCAGACTCTTCCCAAATGGCTGTATCGTTTGTATCCCCAGGAGCATCGCAGGAGCATTTCTGCTGCCCCCATCCTCTGCCAGCCTCGGTGCTGTGCCCTCACGGGTCTGGATTGTAGCCTTTCTCATCCGAGTGAGTGCTGGCTCGGTCCCATCTTGCCATTCCCTGGTGACCTGGGGTCACCCCTCTCCGTGGACAGCTTCTCAGTTGACGGGACTGTTCAGGTCTTTTGACCATGTTGTAAAGGAATAGCATGTTGTCTTCCTGGGTTTTCAGAGCTCTTTGTGTATTTCAGCCATACACCTTTTTCAGATAGGTGTTGTACAAATAATTTCCCTCAGTTTTTTTACATGACTTTTCACTCTCATCATAGTGCTGCTCACAGATCAGAAGTTTGAAATTTTGTTTTAAGTATTGTATTGTAACGATAATGAAATTTTAAGGATTGTAGCGATAATGTGACTGCTGAATACAGCTTTCCTTCTGAGATTTTCTCATGTTTTCTAGGAAAAGTTACATAGTTTTCATTTTGAATGATTTTTTTTTTTTAAGAAATCTGACTCAAGTTTCCTATTTTACATGTGCATATGCGGTCACCTCAGCAGGGTCGGTTGGTGTTCTTTTCACACGGGATTGCCTTGGCTCCAGTGCCAAAGGTTTTGTGAGAGTGTGTGTGTGTGTGTGTGTGTGGCTGGAGTTCTCGCAGATGATCTTACCTTTTCCATTTCCCTTTCACAGTCTTGACCACCTGCTCACACTCACTCACCCGCCTTCTCGCAGCGGTCCGCTTATAGGACAGACTGGCACTGCCGCGGGGGCTCCCCAGACTGGCACTCCTTAACGGGAGCACTGCATGCACCACCAGGCTACGATTTCCAAGGTCGCAGATCAAAACCAGCAGCCACTGCCCAGGAGGAAAGCGAGATGCTCTACTCCCAGAAACAGTTACAAAGACAGTTTTATTGATATCTAATTGTATTTCATTTCATTGTTGGAGTTTTCAGCACGATGTTGAAAGAGCGATGCAAGGTTTGATTTTGATCCTTGCTTGATTTACAATCTTAAAGGAAAACCTTTAGTTTTTCATTTTTTAGGTATGATGTTTGATGGAGATGTTGCTTATCAATCTGAGAAAGTTTACCTCTATTCCTTGCCTCCAAAGAGTCTTTTTATTTTTAATCCTCTGATCAGATCATAGGACTTTTCTTTTTTAGCCTGTTGACATGATGAATTAACATCAGTTAATTTGCAAAAGTTGAACCAACTGTGCTTACCTGGGATAAATCTCACTTGGCTGTGGTATAAGCAGGCAATCAAAGGAACCAAACTAGTCGATGCCAACCCGTAGTGGCCTGGGCAGTTCTGTGGGGCACTTCCACACTGCCCTGGTGGGTCTCTCCAGTCTTGGCGGTCCTGTGGAGCAGTTCTGCACTGTACTGTTGGGTCTTTGAGTCAGAGTGGACTCAACAACCGTGGCTTTGGTTACCTTCATTTTATATCACATTGCTTTATTTTGAGTGCCTGTTCTACAAAACTCTTGCTCTCAATAAACTCTAGTTTCTTGAATAATTTTTGCATAGTGCCATGATCTTTAGGGATGCATATGTCACATTATAGTGTAGAGCTGAGTATCATTGCTTTATCGCAGCTTTAGCCATTCCTTTGTATAGTCAGTAATTTATCGTTGGGGCGGGGGGTGGTGGTTAATTTTAAAGTAGGTATTCCTAACCCCTAATGATGTCAGCAGTCTGTCATTAAAGTTGACATTTCCATACTGTACGTTTTCTTTTTCAACAAGACCAGATCTTTATACCGTAAAATGTGCAGCATAAGTGTTTATCATTTGATGAGTTTCATAGATGCATATGCCTGTAAAATGCAACCCCCTTGAAAATTACCGAACAGGCTGAGCCCCGGTAGCGTAAGTGGTTGAGTGCCGGACTGCGGCCCACGGGCTTGGCGGTTCAAATCCAGCAGCAGCAAGCCTGGGTAGCTCCCACGACCGACCCCCAGAGGGCAGTGATGCCTAAAACTAGAAAAATACCAAACAGGACTATCAATGCGTTGTGCTCCTTCTCAACCAGGCTGTGATCCCACCTCTGTTTTTCAGTTTTCCAACCTTCTGCAAAAGGAATACGATGGCACATACTTCTTGAGTTCAGCATGGTTTTGAGATTGACACTTGTGCGTATGATCATTTGTTTCCTTTTTACTGCTGAGCAGCAGCATATTGACTCGGTTTGTCAATCCATTCATTTGCGGTCCCGCCTGGGCTGCCCCACGTTTCCCACCACAGTATTGCAAACAAAGCTTCTGTGAGCCTGTGTAGACACGTCTCTTTGTTTACCTATGCCTTCGTTGCTTTTATGAGTGAAACGCTGACTAGGTGCACATTGCGTTTTATGAGAGCCTGCCAGCCGTTTTTTTTTTTTTTTTTTTTTCCAGAGAAGTGGTTTCGTTTTATCTTCCCTGTTCTGCTGTTGACAGCTCCTGCTGTTCCATATCCAAGGCAACCATGGTGTGCCCAACCCTTGTGCTGGGCTTTTCCTCCTTGCAGCTTTCTTTGTCGACCTTGTGTTTCCCTGATGACATGGTAGTGTGCTGTCCTGGCCTGTCACCCTTGGGAAGTGCTTCTTCAGACGTTCGGCTCCTTAAAAATTGATGCATTCCCTATAAGGTGCCCTATAGATGCTATTGAATGAAACTCACCAATGGCTCCCCGGGGGGAAGATGAGGCTGTGTCTGCCCCTGTCACTATTGACAGCCGCAGGCCCTCTACATCGGGTTGCTGTGAATCGGAACCCACTTGGTGGTCGTGGGCTTGGTTCCGTCCCTTGTGGTTTGTTCTCCAATAACAGGCCGCTTTACTCCCGACCCAGGAGCTATGCTTACTTTGTCTGTAGAGTAGACCCTTTATAACCTCAACTTGAGCCTCTCTATGTGCGTGCGTGTGTGCGTGTGTCTGTGGAGAGAGAGATTAAAGTTGCTTTTCTCCTCCTTTGGGATATAAGTTGCTCCATCGTTATTGTTCAAAGAACTTTTCTTTCCCTTTTAGATTGTTTTGGCACCTTCATAAAATGTAAAAGATTGTACAAATGTGAGTCTCTTTCTGGGCTCTTTCTTTAATCTGTTCCATGGATCTGTTTCTTGACCCGATGCCAGTGACACTCTTGATTGCACTGTTTTATCTTAAATCTTGAAGTCAGGTTATCCAAGTTCTACAACTTTGTGTTTGTTCTTAAAGCTTCCTTTGAGTTTTTTTTTTTTAAGAGGATCATATGCCCAGGGCTCAAGTGGAAAATGTTTGGAAATGAATGTGGCACATGTGTGCAAATGTGCTTGATGCAGATGATGTATTGAACGTTATAATAGCTGTAAGAGCCCCCAGTAAAATTATTTAAATTAAAATAAAAGCTTCCTTTGGATATTTTAAGCCCTATGAGTTTTCAAAAAAACCTTTTTTTTAATCGGTGTCGTCAGTTTTTTACCAAAAAACACTTAATGTGACTCTTAGGTAGATGTGTTAAAGAGAGCTGTAGTTTTAGTGAAACGGTTTTTCAGTATGTGAACATAATATAGCTCTCTGTTTAATTATATATATATATATATATATATATATATATATATATTCCCATTCCCCTAGCAGTGCTTGGTAATTTTCCATAGAGGTCTTGATTGTCTTTTGTTAAGTTTTTTTAATTTATCTTGTTTGCTGCTGGTGGCATAGATGGAATTGCTTTTTAATTTTTACTTTGCTATTGTATGCTTCCAGTAAGTAACCATAGCATAGAATTGTTTTATATTTTATAGTAATTGCTTTATAGGTTGTTTTTTATAGAGCTACATCATATACCAATAGTCATATTTATACATTATTTCCTCCTAATGCCTTGTTGCTTTTCTGTCCATTTGTCGTACTGCGGTGGCCTGAGTGTTGCTGGGAGGCTGGAAGCTCCGTCACTGGTATTTCAAATGCCAGCAGGTCACCCAGGGTGACCAGGTCTCAGCAGAGCTTCCAGACTGGAGCAGACTTGGAAGGAGTAGGTGGCCCACTTCAGAGGAATTTGCCACTGACAACAGCATCGAACCATTGTCAGAGAGTGAAGGTCTAGTAATGAATGGAAGCACAGGGCATTTTCAGCCTCTGTGGATGCAAATCAAAGAGCAGTGGTGGGAAGGGTTCAGGCGCAGGCAGGTCTGTTGTGCACAGGGTCCCCATGGGTTGGACTTGAATGGATGGCAGCTAACGACACTGCCTTGTTGGAATTCCCAGGATTGCAGTACAGAGCTGGAAAGCAAGTGGTGGGAGCTGGTATTGCTGCCTCTTTGCTGTTATTAGTGGGATAAAACTCACAGTTTCATCAGTAAGTACATGTAAGCTGTACGTTTTTGTAGAATCAGGTCAGGAAAGTAACCTGGTATTTAGTTTTATTAAAAGTTTTAAGAAATTGTGAGTAAATGTTGGATTTTGCCATATGTTTATTTCTGCATCTGTTGAGATGATTGTATAGAGTGTCTTCTCTATTCTGTTCTTTATTCTGTTGATTTTGGTAATTTACATTGACTACGGAAATGTACATTGCTTTCATTTTGGATGTTAAGCCAACCTTACATTCCTGGGCCAGATATCACTTATCATGATGCATTATTGCTTTGATGTATTGCTAGAATTCCATTGGGGTTTACCTTTGGTTTTTTTCCTATATCTCCTCTTAGGTTATTTTACAGATTGCAAGATACATCCTTAGTGCAGATTACAATGCACAGCCTTAAGTTTTTTAAAGCTACTTAAAATTATACCTACTATACATTACCTTTTATACTATTTTCTATAAAATGTAGTAACATGTAACCAATAAAGTTCTTTTCACCCCTTTTTTTGTAGCTGTAATATGTTTTCCATCTACATACTTCTTTGCTATAAGCCCCATAATCCATGTTATAATTTTTGCCTTGGAGATGTGCAAGAACTTTCAGGAGATTATAAAAGTCTCAAATTTACTTACTTATTTATGTTTCTAGTGCTCTTCATTCTTTTCTGGAAATCAGTTCCATCAAATGTCATTTATCCTCAGCCTGGCTTTAGCATTTTTTCTTCCTGAAAACCCAATGGTAACAAATTCTCTTATTTTTCTTTCACCTCAAAATGGTTGTTTTTGCCTTCGTGCTTCTTGATGAGAAAAAAAATATCCAGCCCATTGCACCACTATCACGTTGATCACAGCTGACCCTATTTATCTTATATAGGGTGGAATAGAGGCTGCCCCTGAAGGTCACTGAAGCATCCAGACTTCAAAACAGATTGATTTGCATTTGGCCCTTTTTGAATAATCTTCATCTGATTCTGTCACTAACGCTTTGTGAACTGTCTGAAATAAAGCTTGTTTTAAATGCGCCTTTGCCATGCAGTGTCTAAGTGCTCAGTTGGTCACTGAAAGGCCGACCCTTCAAACCCTTCAAAAGTAAAACTGCTCTCCTGGAAACCCCTGAGAGGCATCTCTGCTCTGTCTTACAGGGTTGCTATGGGCTCACCTTTGTACCCGTGGCTATGATCCTGTCTGGGAATGTATTTATTTTCTTGATTGATTCATTGAGACATTACCAGTGGAGGGTCTTTCTTGAAGCAGTCTCTTGAGGTATGAAAGAGCAGGTGAAGCAGGTAGGCACACATGCCCAGGAAGAGGCACCACACCGGATTGGTGAGGAGCTCGAGAACAGAGGCTGCAAAGACAAGGACCTCCTCCCACAGAGAGAACCTTCTCGCCAGAGCCAGTGCTTTGAATCTAGAGATCTAGCCTACCAACCCCTGAGAAAATAAGTTTCTGTTGTCGCTACCCTCACAATAGGTGACTCAGGCACTTAACCACTGTGGGAGGGTGGACAGGTGTTTTTAGAGAAGTCACCATGGCTTTATGGTAACTGTATGAGAGCTTCCATTTTTTTCTGTGTGTGCTTCCCTCCAAAATGCCAAGTTAGTTAGGTTTAACCTTTCTCTGTAAATTGATTTCAGAAAAAGTAAAACTGCCTTCCTCAGATTTCATATTGTAAAAGGGCAGCTGGCTTATGGAATCACAGAAGGTTCATACTGTGTTTTAGATACCGTCGCTCATCAGAATGGCCTGGAGGCCCACTTGAATTGTAACATTTTACAGTCAGGTTTCAGATAGATAGATGCCAGGCTTGTTTTTTGTTTTTGTTTTTAACTTCCAGCTGCTTATATTTTCACCAGTAGAATCCATTCAGAACAAAGAGCAATGAGACCTTTGTTTTAAAAATGCTTCTGTTGTGATTATTCGCCTAGGTGCAGTTTTAATCATAGGAGCCTTAGGATAGATACCAAGAACATGTAATTTTTTTCTCTCAAAGTAAAAGTGTAGATCCTTATAGACCAAATGGGGTGTTAATCCTATTCATTGTGGAGAATAAAAGGGGCATGCTTCAACAAGCTTGTGGGTTAAAAGCAGCAAAGAATTTTTTTTTTTTCTGAGAAGAAACTTGCTCTCTCACCTGGACAAATTAGGTTTGAAACTTTGGGAAACAGTTTGGTTTTTAAACACCAGGTGACATCAGGCCCAGCGTCAGCCGAGTTGATGCACGCTGTGCCCCCTGGGGGTCTTTAGCTTCTGCACACTGCCTCCCATCAGATTTAGGCGTGGTTTCAGATGACTGCTTTTGTCTTCTTCATATATTTGAGAACACGATAACCAGGGGACAGTCCTTCCTCCTAAGTCTTTAAAGAATCGCGCGAATTGTCAGATGGTTGGCAATAGCTTCCTAGTCCTAAGGACAAAACCAGAAACCACACTCACTGCCTTCGCGTCGATGCTGACTGAGCGCGAGCCTGCAGGACAGGGTCGGACTGCCCCTGGGAGTCTCCAAGGCTGTAACTCTTTACAGGAGTAGAAAGCCCCGTCTTTCCCCATGGACCCGCTGCTGGTCTCCAGAAGCGGACTTTGCTGATCACAGCCCAACTCGCAAGCACTATGCTACCAGGACCCAGCCCTCAGGACAATCAAGCCCCGGCCCATAATGTAGAAAATCTTAAAGGATGACATCTCATTCCTCAATAGCCCCAATGATTTCCCCCTCTCCTCCTCATTTTTGGGACCTCCCCCCCATACAAAATGGCACCTCACCAGGGTCTGGCGTGACGCTTTCCCTGAGAGGGGAAGTGAGGGGAAGGATCGATCGATGTCGGCGGGCTGCGCAGGCCCATGCTTCCAAGGCTGTCTCTCCTCCCAGTTGTAAAGGGAAGGTCGCAGGGGGAGTATTTGCCAGCAAATTCAGATGAAGATGTGTCCAAGAAGATGAAGACAGGTGGAAGATAGAGAGGATAAATGAATAAGTAAATATATTAAGAGCTATTCTTTTGCACATTTGACTGACCATGTCTCACATTAGTCCCATGTAGATACTAGAAGCCTGCTCGGGGTTAGTAGAACTTTTCAAAACAGTAGGTCTGTCCTCAGGGATTATTTGGCATTCTACTGAGCTGTGATTTGCACGGATTGATGTAAAAGTAATGGTTGGTAACTTCTGAACTGCGCTGGTGGTTTTCAACCACCCCGTGGATCTGCGTGGGAAAATTGGGACATGGACTCTAGGAGACGGAAGAAGAACCCCTGCATTTGAGTGGTGGAGCTGATGAAGAATATTGCCAGTGACATGGATTTCCAAACAGAACAACCGGGCGGGGTGCTCCGTAGAAGCTGGGATGGGAAGACGTGGTCTCATGTCCTCCAAACGTGTTCTTAGAAGGAGCCAGTCCCTGGACAGGGACCTCGCAGCTGGTGAAAGTAGAAGGGCAGCAAGAAAAGAGGGAGACTCAGCGTGAGCTGTCTTGATGCTGTGCAGAGGCTGCAACTGTGGATCTGGGGCACTTTTGTGTCAGCGGTTTATTTCCCAGGTTTTCCCACGTCCCAAACTCAGAATTTACTTCTTCTTGTGTCTGAGTAATAATCCATTGAATGGGTATGCTGTGTTTTGTTTGTCTTTCCGTCTACTGATGGGTTTTGGATTACGTCTGCCCTTTGACCGTTGTAACTAATGCTGGGAGAAGTATTCGTGTAAATGCAAGCATTTTGGTTGCCGTTTTCAAGACTGGGGTGCACACGTAGGCATGGAATTACTGGGTCTTATTTCTGTGTTTAATGTGTGTCTATTGAGCAATTCTGCATCTTATCTCACTGCCACGGAGTCTGTGGCAGCGCTGTACGGCAGGGTGGGGCTGCCCTCGTGGGCTTCCAAGACTGCCGCCGTTGACGGGAGGAGAATGCCCTCTCGGTCCCAAGTCTGTACATACGCAGCTGAATTGACATCATATCGCAGCATCATATGTAAGGAAGTGTCAGTGGTCCCCGAACTCTTGGATGGCACATTAAAATCTAGAGGAAAATAACCCGTACAGGTTGTTTAAATTGTGACCCAAAGCAGCCGGTTTGGTTTGTGTGTCTGTCTTTCATGGAGCACTGTTTTGACTTGTAAGGCCGACTGGCAGTGTGTGGCTATTTCGATGTGGAATGAGGAGCAGCATGCACAGCAATAGGGGGAGTTTGTCGATGGTGTGTCCGCACTGCCGCTGCTCCACGGTACATCCCCATGAGCGGCACACAGGGTGCCACTCCTGGTGCCCAGTGACACTTGTTGCCTTTTTTGTAGGACATCTTAGTGGTGTGACGTGGTTGCTCTTTTGATATGTACCTCCACAATTCCGTGCCATGGAGACTTTTGCATGCCTACCAACCGGAGGGCTGGTGGCTGAGTCCATTCAGCAGCCCGCAGAAAGAAAGGCTGGGAAGATGGACGCCTTAAACCTCAAGCTTGTTCTCCAAAACACACGGGCTTGTCGGGATGCAGAATCGACTAGATGACAACCCGTTTTTATTGGCTCCTTGTAACTTTGGAGAAATGTCTATTTAATTACATAGCCGAGTTTTTATTAAATTGTTTGTCATTATGTTTTCATCTTATGTGCTTTAGGTGTTAAACCCTTAGCAATTAAATGATTCCCAAGTACTTTCTCATTTTATAGCCACTCACTTTACTGATAAAGTCTGTGATTTATTCTGGTTTTGATAATGTTTTAAGTGTTTGATAATTTTCCCATACAAAGATACAATAACGGGCTTTCCCCCTTTTCTTTCCCTTTTTAACAGTTACATGGGAATTGGTCTTTCTGCTCAAGGTGTGAACATGAATAGACTACCAGGTATGCTTGTCATTGAATCCTGGTATTGTGGTCTCAAGGCTTGCACTTTTTGGTTAATAATAATGAAACATTCACTTTCTATACTTTGGATTCCCTATGAGTTCAGAGTAGAATTTGGAAAATTTTTTAAAAGTTACCAATATTAGCCCTGAATCAAGGCTAACTGTTCGATGGGGCAGTTGGCTTCAAGCAGGAGCCTAAAGAAATGTCTTTCTGTCGTCTGTTGACCATTTCAGAACTTGGAATTGTAATGCTCAATTCCTTAGAAAGAAACATCTGGCGGGGAGGGGAAGTTAGCAATAAAGCTAGCTGCTATGCAGTTTAGTGGAATTTGAAGCACATTTGTACTATGAATTTTTAAGTTTTAATTTAATTTCTAGTTTAGGGTTAGTTACATCAGTGACTTTAAATGGTTAAATGGACTGCCTGTTTCTTACCTGACTCACCTCCACTGGTTAATGTTCTGGGAATGTGGGCTCCTGTAGAAATTCTCCAGAGAAGGTGTGAACAAGGTACAGATGAATTCCTAATGCCCGTCACTAGCATGAGGGGATCCTTAGATCGTCTTTATGGGTATTTTGTTTGCACATGTTAGAAATTGATACTTAAAGAAAAAATAATCTCTTTAAAACAGAAAGCTAAACAGGGACTATGAAATGAAATGCCTTTTAGAGACAAACCACATAGCTGCAGTGTAATTGTAATCAGTCGGGATCACATGGCCATGCTGTCAGTATATCTTTTTGCTTAAGATTATGTGTAACCAGGGGCTTAAATAAGAATCTTATTACTCAAAAGCTCTCCTTAAGGATCACTTATCAAATATCTGTGTTTGCAAATGTCTTAGTAGTTGGGTCACGGAAAGATCAGACATGGAGTTTTATGTTTGAGTCACAACCTTAAAAACTTTGTAGGATTGAATAGGGTAAAATATTCCCTTTTACAGTAAAATGTAGTCTGTTGTTGATAAACTATCTAAAGCAAAATTTCTTCAGTATACTAGTGAAAGCAAATATTTGAAAAACTTGTTCAGCAGTGGGTACTTCATTTATATTTTTGTCTGGCAGGAGTCTACTCTGTTTAGTACATATTTTAGTGTTTTGTTAGGTGATTTTATTTTCTTTAATGCTGTTGTAACAAAAATATAGCTAGAATGATTTTTTGAGCATATAAATGTGCATTTGGGGGTTTTATTTTTCTGCACTGTTTGTGTACTACTGTGACAAATCTTTTCATAATCGTAGTGAGTAAATCTGGTGCAGAATGTAACTTCTTTGTAACTATCCTTGGACTTCCTTTTTAGGTTGGGATAAGCATTCGTATGGTTACCATGGAGATGATGGACATTCATTTTGTTCTTCTGGAACGGGACAACCTTATGGACCGACTTTTACAACCGGTGATGTCATTGGCTGCTGTGTTAACCTTATCAACAATACCTGCTTCTACACCAAGAACGGACATAGTTTAGGTACTGAGACAACATATTATAAGTAAAATAACTGGCTCCATTATGATTTTACTTGTGGCATTGTAAGGGAAAGGACCCTTCGTGGTGTAGTGGATTATTCACTGGACTGCTAACCTCATGCTCAGCAGTTTGAAGCCACCTGATGACCTGCATTAGAAAGTGGAGTCTTTGTATTCCTTCAAGTTATAGTCTCGGAGAGCCTGTCCTGTGAGTCAGAAATGACTCCAGGGCAGGGCGGTTTTTGAAATTATTCTTGTGTGTTTGTTTTGGAGCATTATCATTATACTTAATATGTGGTTCTATATGTAGGAGTCTCTGGAAAGGGCGATTACCAGGTTTAATGGAGGAAATAGTAAAAATGTGTCAAGTGGAGAGAAATAACTGTAGAAGAAATTCCCGGTCAGCTATTACAGTCATGGAAATGCTGTGCCTTTATTTTCTGCTTTACTTTGAACAAAACACCTCCCAGGATGATCCAGTCCTATAGGGGCCAGTCTCTGTTGAGACAAATGGGCTGTTCCTCCTGGGGTCACGAGTTGTGGAGTCACAGCGAGAGCCAGGGCCGGGGCGGACGGAGCATCACGGAGCTGCCCCAGAGCCAGCAGACGGCCATGAGGTTCTGTGCAAGGGCACAGACACCACGAAGGAATCGTCCCGAGATGTCGGGGAACAAAGGGCATGCGGCTCAATAAGAAGTCCATCGACAGAAACGTACAGTCTAAGACAAGCAGGAAATAAGCTTATGTATCCTGTTAAGGACAGGCCATTTACACATTTAAAATTATGTTTCTTAGAAGTTGTAAAAATTCCATTTAAAAAGTTTCACATTATCTCTTACTGATAGAAAAACCTTTTGTGTGTGATTCACTAGAAATTATTTCCAATGGGATAAAGTCACAGAAGGCTAGAACGAAATAGCTCCAGAAGGCAAAAAATTCCTTTTTTCTTATGAATAGTATGCTTAGTCATATAAGACTTTTTCCTTTAAATAGCACAAAGCCTGTTCGTCATTTCATCCCGTTCGTCATTTCAGAGGAAATTCTGAACATCAGGGTGCATCGATGCAACAAAAATACCAAGTCTGTTGCCACTCTGTGGAATTCCAAGTCCTAACAGCCCCAGAAGCAGCTTGCCGCATCTTTGAGCCAGGGCTGTGCTGGTGGATGTGAACCGCAGGCGTTTCTGTTCCCCACCAGGGTGTTCCGCACCGGGGGTATTCGGTCCACCTGAGAGTTGATGGGGGCGGCCACTTGTTTTCCAGAGGAACTTTGCTTTCTTGTTGCTCTTCCAGCTCCGGCTCCGACTTGTCACAGTCGTTATCTGGAATAGTGTTGCTGCTTAATTGATGTTTAAACATCTTAAAAGAGATGTTGAAGAGCTTAATTTAACTGGGGGAAATCTGTTTTCGGGATATTTTATTTTACAGATGCAGAAGAAAAATCTTTTTAACCTGCTGGCCCCAATGCCCTCCCAAAAGCCTTTCAAACTTCCGAGGGAACATGTTCACTTTGGGAGATAGGGAGAGCGTGCCCAGCAGCCGCAGAATGTCATTTGGGAGCTAGCGATCAGCAGCCGCCGCCGCAGCAACAAGCACAGCGCCCCCAGGCGGCTCCTCTGCCCCCGGCGCAGGCTTCGCTGCCCTCGCGGAGCGCTGTGGGGCTCCTCGCGCCTGACGGCCCCTGCCCGGCCGCGCGTCTGCTCTGCTGACTTCAGGGTGCCGCGGGGGGAGCTCGCAGGGGATACGACCTTAGGTTTTTTCCTACTGGCTTTTCACAAACATCTCGACGGAACATGTCCATTGAGTGGTAAAGTAACTTCTTCATCTGCAGACACTTCTTAGGAGAAGGTGTAGAGCAAGCATCATTTCAAGTTTTTCAGTCTTTTGAAACACTGGACATTGGTTTCTTTACAAGTTTGGTAAGTGTGTCTTGCCTGTGTAGAGACTTGATGGCGAAGGCAAGTTCTGTGCTCAGACTGGCCTGAGTGTGACCCTTGCTTAGGTACTCCAGTGTTTGAGCTGGCGGCCCGGATCGTAGGTGGTTAGACTGACTCACACACGACAGCTTCTCATTAGATCATTGCCCAGAATGCAGCAGTCACGGAAGGTGACTTTTTGTCATCATGTGCGAGGTTCTGGATGGCCCCCAGAGATTTATTCAGCACTTGAAGAGGGTTTTTTTTTTATCATTTGAGAAAAATAAAGAGGAAACATTTCAAAACGTCGGTCAACTTAATTTTAAGATATTTTTACTTTTTTCATCAATTAACCACTGTTTAAAAACTTGTGTTTAAACTCAGGGTATTTAATTTTTATCTTTTTTAGGAGAGGTTATTTCCCCCACCCTCAGAACAGTCTAAAGTTGTTTGAAAATATACTTTTCTTTTTGAAAAGAAACAAGTACCTTTGTTTTCTCTAATAAAAAATATCCCACTTTACCTCCACCCAAATTATTTGGAGCTAAATTTAGATGAAGATTACGTGATGGGTTGGCTGAAGCAACGTGTGTGTGTGTGTGTGTGTGTGTGTGTGTGTGTGTGTAAATTTAAAGGGAACCATTTTGCTACTCTTTCTTAAATGTCATCACTAATGTGTTAGTTTTGAAGATACGAGTTTTATAAAACCTCTTTAATAATCCTGAAGGCAGTGCTGGCATCCGAGGAATAGAATCGCTCCGTAGCTACCGTGTCAGGCCAGATTCTCCAGAGAAGCAGAACCGGTGATGCCGACTCATGTAGCTGTGGGAGCGGATGATCTCAAGATTGGAAGTAGACCCCCGGCTGGCAGCCAGGCCGCTGGGGCAGATGACGGGCCACCAGGCCAGCAGATATAGAGCAGACCGTTGACTTACAGGCCAACAAGTGGAAGCCCGAGCTACGTGCATGATCCAGTCCAGGCCGAGCAAGCCGACTTCCCCTCAGCTTCCGCTCATCTGAGAAGCACCACATCCCCGAGGAACCTTACTTTTCCCTGCATCAGTCAGAGGGCAGCCCTCTACCCTCACCTCTGGCAACTCACAGCCAATGATGGAGGTGGCCACCGGTGTGAGGAAGTCCTACGCCTCAACTTCGAATCTTTGAACATCCTAGCCTTCCCAAATTGTCACAAAACCGAACCGTCAGACCCACTCAGGCGGATGATTGGAGGGGCTTGCATTCCTTCAGGCATATGTTAGTGCTACCAAGAAAGGAGCTAGTCTCCTTACATTATATGTATATTCCTTTGTTATTTATTCTTTTCCTTTTCAGTGAGACATTAGCTTGTGCCATAGATTGCCTTTGAAAAACTGCTTCTAATGCAACTTTTTGTTTTTTTCTTCCCTCAGGTATTGCTTTCACTGATCTACCGGTAAGACATCATTCACTTCAATAGCAGTTTGGTGTTTTTAATAAGACGTATAAGGAAATGAACCCTAAGCATGTTTGGAAAGCTCAGGCCGTGGTGTGACTGGATATATCCAGGCTAATGTCTTGCGTCGACCAGAGATCCTTTCTCTAGCTGCGTATTGTGTGGGGCCCTGCGATAGCCAGCCCTGAACTGCGCTAGAATCAGTCCTGCCGGGGGATTTTGTATGATAGAGCATACTCTGTGGTGTCATCGGCCCGCTGACCACGGCCTGACCCACAGCCTCTGTCCTTTGCTCGCTCACCAGGCCTTCCGTGGAAGGTGCCGGTGGGGCGCACTGCTGTGCGGGACACCTAGGGACCACTCTGCTTTTGGTATTTATAGCAAAGGATAGCATGTTTTGTAAAGATCCTAAAAAGAACGGGACGGGGTGCGGTGGGAACAGAACACAGGAGTGTCAAGAACAAGGCACACAGAGTTGTTCACGTCTCACCTTGGCTGGGGGTGGGGGCAGGAGAGACTGCATGGGATACTTTGGAAGGAATGAGGAAATGAGTGGGTGGAGAGGTAGAATGGTGTGGGCAGAGGAAAGACTCAGCGCCCCCGCCCTGCAGCTGGAGGGCCTTGGTTTGTCGCAGGAGGTGGTGTGTGCAGTGTGGCTAAAGAGGGCGGAGGTAGAGAGCTGTCCTCAGCGAGTTTGAGAACTGGGGCTGGTGAGGTGAGCGCAGTAACATAAGGAAGGGGCCGGGGCGGGGGGATCGGGCGTGGCAGAGCATGTACCCAGATAGAAATGCAAAGGCACCGCAGGTCTTCATTGCCTCCATGAGACTTCCTCTTTAAAGGAGCGCTGGTGCTGGGCTGCATGGTCCCCTCAAGGGCAGGGGGGTGGACACCAGGGGAGCTGCGAGAGGGCTCAACCAGCAGTTACTGGTACAAAATGTGCACGGTGCCCGATTCTAGGAATCTTAGTTACCAAATCAAAGGCAGTACCATGGTAATATACAGCCCGTCTAACCATCAAATAGTACCTTGCTTTCCTATTGCTTTGGAGTTTTACTTTATACCTACTGAGTGATCTCTTCGAGTGAACAGATTTTCAAAAATCACTATCACTTGTAGAACTGAAAAGGATGAGATGAGCACTATAAGTTGATGAAACTGTTCCCCAAACGTGCTTGCAGTAAGACAAGTTCACCCGTTTACATCACGTGTCAGAGTTGTGACCCTGCCAGGAGCACCTCGCCCTCATGCTTTGCCCCCGGGCGGGCGCCTTCTGAGCCTCTGGGAAGTGGGCACTTTTTAATGCCACCAGAAAGCACTGTTTTTGACTGACCGCCAGGACCTCGGGCTTTTCTCTCTCAGATGTTCCTTAAGTGGCCTGGTTGCAATGATCCTAAGTATTTCACAGACGCTCGTGGTATGGGGGCCGTGAGAGCTTACTGCCCCCTGGCAGTGGTCAGATACATTGTGTCTTGGGGATGTTTGAACGTACATCTTTTGAGAGATGAAGGAAAATTCAGAGGTAGAAAATAGAAATGCCTCTACAGATGACCGATATTCCTGATGAGTTGGGCACTGGGCGTGAGTAGGGTAGCGAAGAAATTAAACCACTGGGTGGGATTGCACTGTCAGCCAGCACTTACCCCACAGGCCCAACTAAACAAGCTGGTAACTCTAGGAAATGACCTCGACTGGAGATAAGATATCAGTAAAAGAAAGCAACTTTCCTAACTAAGTCCAACAAAATCTAGGGTGTGCAGATCCAAGAAACCTTTTGGGAACAAGTGTCGTTTTTTAAATAAAGGATAAGGGTTTATCTTCTATTTCTTTTTTTTTTTTAACCTTCTATTTCATACCAAAGGAAATCCCAGATGACTTAAAGGGTTTTTGTAAGGCTTGAGAAACAGTGAAATAATCTTAGTTTCTTAGTGCTGCTGCAACAAATGGCTGACCGTAAAAAACAAACCAAACCAACAACCATATTCTCTCAGTGTAGGAAGCCAGGAGGCCAAACTCGGGTGTAACATAAGCTCTGGAAGAAGGCTGGGTTTCTCTGTGTGTTCTGTGGGCATGCCGGGTCCCAGCTTCTCCAGCACCGGGTGCCTCCAGTCCACGTGGCCGCTCCCTGCCCCCCCCCCCCCCATGTTTGTCCCTGAATGAGCGGCCCTTGAGAATCTCTGTGGTGATGGCGTGGAAGGCACACTTACAGTGTAGTGTGGTGAGGTCCTGGACAGAACAAAGAAACTCAGGATGAGGTGATCCCCCCCACCTCCTGGGGGGAGGGATACAGTGCCAACACATTCCAAGGGCATCCATCCCATTGACGTTTGCCACTCGCCCAAATTCCTGCCCTTCCCACATTCAACCAACCACACCATTCCAAAAGTCTCATTCGGTTCCAGCCACAACCCTAAATCCAAAAGCCCATCCTCTGGATGCTCTAACTCAAGTAAGACGGGTCTGGGTCCATTCCATTCCTGGGCCCAAGTTGCTTTTTATCCGTTTACGTGTGGAACAGAAATCTCCACGGTCTGTTTCCATGATCTGTGTGCACGCTGGAGAGCACACCCTGTAGACATTGCCCTCGCAGACTGGGAAGCTGGAGGGAGAAGGGGGAGGGCCACGGGTCCTGAGCGGATTCACAGCCTTTGTAGCCATCAAGGCTTTGAAGAGAAGCTCCCTCACACAGGGAAAAGGAAAACGTAAGCCATAAGCGCAAATGTGGTTGTTTCATAAGTCCAATTCTGAGCCAGGAGGGTTTTCTGGTGGGTTTGAAGTGGAAACGTGAGAAAGGACCTGGCTTGAAGATTTCTGCCCTGCAGAGAGGAAGGAATGGAAATGTTGCCTTTGGCTATGAGGACGCTCGCAGGTAAACGAGTTTTGAAGAAGAGCTCGGGCATTCTCTAATCGGTTCCTATTGCTGTCGTGTCGACAGTGCTGCGAGTCCCTCGCATCTTGGTGGTCCCACTTAATGTCTGTCCGAGGAGCACCGGGTGGGTTTGGACCGTCAGCAGTGCTGCCCCCACAACCCTGCCTAAACAAGCTGGTGATTCAAGGATGTGATCAGGGCTGGGGATCCAATTTGAGAAGTCACTGGCATTTGGCTCCTCTCTTAAAGCAGCAGCAGGATACTGCTTAACAAGGGAGGGAGTCGAGACACGGAGGAAGGAAGGGGGTGAACCCAGGGCTGAGTCCTAGGGAATGTCCAATTTGGGAGGAACCTGCCAAGGCAATTAAGATGGGGCAATCAGTGAGGTCTGAGAAGAATTGGGTGTCCTGAAAGCTGGCGGGGGGCAGGGGGCACACCAAGGAGAGGGAGCACCTTACCTTAATATAGCAAATAAAATATGGACCACGCATTGGCCATTCTGTTTGACAGAGTGGAGACCATTTGGTGACCTTGACAAGAATCTCTGAGCAGCGTATTGGAGAAAGACTGATAGCACATCAGGGCTCTGCATGGGAAGGATGGCGTGTAAAGAAATGGGGTGAGAGTTGGTGAAAGAAAGAGGGCCGGCCTAGGCTTTTTACAGTTAGTCGATTTGGCAGGATATTTATTTGCCCATCGTAGAGACTTGATAGCAAGCCAAAGTGCGACACAGTATAAGGTTGATGAAGCAGGTGGGGAGATCCGCCCGCCTCTGTTCAGGCAAAATGGCAGCACATTTAGGTGCAATCCTGATGGATGAATGTGTGCGGGCAGCAGCTCTATGAGCCTTTGTTGTAAGGACTCCAGGTTGGAGGTGGTGAAGGGGCCCATTTTTTTTTGTTTTATGTGTCCCACAGCACGTGAAGTTAAGAGTGAGCAGCTTTTTACTTGACTTTGGTTTCTCTTTGGTAGAGAGAGTGGGATCCTTTAGAAAAGGCGTCTTAGGTGGCTCTAGACATGTTGACTATTTTTGCATTGCCTTCTAATTATTTTCTGCCCTACTTTTGAATCACCAGTTGTTGTTTTCTCCCCCCTTGACTATAATTAACTAGCGGTGATCATCAGCTGGGGAATGGGGGATGCGGTGGTTGCTATGGTGTGCTTCTGAGTGTCTTGTTAGCACATTGGCTTTCTACCTGTCACCACTCACTGCCCGGTTGCAGGCTGGAGTCTGGAAGAGTAAATTTGCAGAGAAGGTAGCTACCTCCACCTTACTGCAGCTGCCATGGAGCAGTCGCAGGCATATCAGTAGCTTTGAAAGACTGAGATCTGTCCTCATTCCCCCCCCTCTCCCCAAAAGTCATTCCCTCCTTCCACGTCAATTTCAGAAGTCTTTATCTGTAGACTAATTGTGTTTGGGATTCGGCACGTTCCTTCTGTTATCGTACAGAGTGATGTGGCTTGCCAGTTTTTAAGGCTGACTTGGAAACTACATTTTACGGATAATTTGCTTCCCTATCCCTTCAAGTGTTTTACATAGAACAGATCTCTGCTACTGAGAATAATACTTTATTCTGTATGTTGAGCTTTTAGAGAACTTTTAGTGTATGTAGGTGTTCATCTCTCATCAGAAATGAAGAAGTTGGTTTTCTTTTGGTAAAGAACTGTACTTTGTTCTGCCCCCACCCCACCCCCAAAAAGGGATGGGGGGAGAAACGGAATAAAACCCCTCACGTCCATTGAGTCCACTGCCACTGAGGGCGAACTCCCCAGGCCCAGTCGAATCCCCTTGGTGGGTTTCCCGGCTGTCACCAGGGGCAGGAGAGGAAGCTCGGGGAGGCTCCCGCCCCGACCCTGTGGTCAGCAGCAGCCTCCCTCTGAGCCCCAGGGCTGCTGAACGTCCTCTGCCAGCGGGCCCCTATGTAGAACTGCCACCGGCGAGTTTTCTCGTTAGGACAGCGAGACGTTTGTACTAATTCTGCCACCTCTTTGGCTTAAGACACTGAGAATTTTAAATTCTGTTGCTCTTAATAAATGCGCATGCTTTAAACCACTATGTATGTCAGCTTTTTCTTGTGTTTCTGATTTTGTTGCTTGGCTGGTGAGTTCTTTGTCAAACATTTCCACATAGATTTTTTTTTGGGGGGGGGGGGCTGGGAAAGCTGTGTAAACGTTTTATATTTGTGCACCAGGCATTTGCTCTGAACCGCCAACTTACTTTGTACTCTTAAGTGTTTGTGATAATGACATAATGAGGCTTAAGCGCAGAGAATGAAGATGTGGAGAATTTGGAGGTAAAGGACTTAGTTTCAGAAAAACCTGTGTCTTGACTCAGCTCTGATGCTTAATGATAGGGTGACCGGGGAGCAAGTTCCTTACCCCCTCCAGTCCTCAGTTTCCCTGTTTTTGTAATGGACTACATACTGATTGGTATGGTCATTCCCTGGCATTAAGTAGACACTTAGTAACTTCAAATCTACTTAGTAGTTATTCAGCCAGAAGGATTTCCTGTATTTTTTGTGAATGCATTTCTATATGAATATGGATATTCAGTCTCACCTGTTTCTTTCCTTGACATGTGTGGATGTGAATCTTTTGTTTTAATGTAGACAGTGTCCATTGGTGGCATCGTGTTTGCATATTACTAAGCTCTCACCCCGTGTTCAAAGGCGCTTCCCATGTAAAAGGACACATGGACGTGGTATCTTTAGCACATGCCCAGTGAGCGCTGTACTTCTGTGGTAACTGACTTCAACAGTCAGTTTCTGCATTAGATGTCAGAGAGGTGAATGTCAAAACCACACCACCAGACCGCTCCCCTAAAATGAATACTGCAGAGAAGCCAGTAAGAAATGTTGGTGAGGATGCAGCCATTGCTGGTGGGAATCCAAAATTGTACTGCTTGTTGTAGACAAGTGTGGCCAAACTGAAACACACTCACTTCCATCAAGTCAATTCTAACGCCTGGCGCTCCGTAGCACAGGATCAAACCACCCCTGTGGGGAATCTCTCATAACATAACTCTTTACGGGAGTAGAAAGCCCTGTCTTTCTCCTTTGGAGTAATTGACGGTTTCGAACTGCTGCCCTGCAGTTCATAGCCAAACTGTGACCATTACACCACCAGGGCTCTTTAGGAAATAGTGGCAGTCAGTATAGCCCAAGCTCCGTGGAAAGACAAGAACAGGCAAGTGTGTGGAGATCCAGGCTTCTTGGTGGTTACCACGGTAGAAGGGGCAGAATAAGGGGTATTGCTTACTAATTATGGATTGCTGAGTGTCAGCTCATATTCATGGAAAGATTGCATTGACTAAGCATAGGGTTACACAACTAATTGACGTAATTAACTGTCAACAAGTTGTATGCCATTAAAAGTTCAGTAAGCAAAAGTTGTAGAATAGAGATGTTTATAAAAAAACAAAAACAAAAATCAAAGCAGCTGGTGGTGACCAGGTACAACCACATACTTTAAGGGGTTAGTTCCTTGGCTGGGAGGTTTAGAGTCCTCGTTTCAAGGGACAGCCTGGATATTGGCCTAAGACCAGGCTTGGTGCTTTTGTTGACCTTAGTACATTGTGTGGTAGCCCAAGGTCCTATGTCCAAAGCAACCATCCAAAGCATGACAGCTAGTCTCTGTTCTGTGAAACAGCAGAACGGGGAGAAGGAAGGGAAGTCAGCGCCAGGGGCCTAATCGCCTCCAGAAGACCAGAAGGACTGGGTATACAGAACTACCGAACGCGTGGTAGATTCTGAAGAAGGATTCTGGTCAAAAGGGGAGCAAATGCGGAACAGAACGTCACGTTCCCATGGACTCCAGGCTACTTGCATCTGTGGGGGCTGGATGCACCTTGACACAACTGCCTTGAGATAGCCTTTTAAACTTCAGACCAAAAATATTTCCTGAAGTCCTTTAAAAACCAAATATTTGTTAGCTAAATTTGTTTTTAAAAATGTCTACCTTGGTGCATGAGGGAGGGGGAGTGGGGAAGGAGGGGAAATATGAGGAGCTGACACAAAGGGCTTATGTAGAAGGAGGATGTTCGAGAATGATGGTGGCAACAAATGTGGTCAGAATACAATAGATGTACATAGTGATTGTGATTAGAGTTGTGTGAGTCCCCAATAAAATGATTTTTTTAAATGGCCACCTTGAGTATTTTGCTCTTTTAGAAGCTATCTGTGAGGGAGCTTAGGAAGCTCACAGGGGGAAAAAAAGGAGCTAAAAGATATGGAATGTAGTTGATAACAAACATCAACTCTGAAGACTAGACAGGAAACTCGGATCTCTGAGTTTATGCCAACAGGGAAGTAGCGCTTCAGGATAGGAGGTGAGAATGGCCACACTATCTGAAGACACAATCCTGTCACTGAGTTGCCTCTGTAGAAATTGTTGAATTGACATGTGTATGTTCTGGGTGTATATTTGTAACAGCCATAAAAATAAAATCTTGATTGCTGCCTTTAGAAATAAATCGTATGTATGTAAAGAAAGTGGTAACTCAAATTATGTTTATACTTGTATTTATTCCATATGACATACTCTTAGGAGCAAGAACTAGGTCTTTAAGACATTAGAAGTACAAGGTCACATGGTGCAATACGACACTGTCCCTGAATAAAAACAAAGATGACTTGGGATATTTTGGTTTTTTTCCCCCTTGGCGAGTAGATTGCAGGAGTGGTATTTTTCAACCAAGATATCATATATGTTAGTTTATTTTAGGGTTTTTGTTTGCTTACTTCTCCACTAATAGTTTTGTGATTTTAAAAAAATCATGTAATAAATTTGTGGTTCTCTTAAGCATAGCGTTTGAAAGAATGAATACCTCTCTGACATAGCAATAAGCATTTAATGAAATACATTGTCTTACAGCCAAATTTGTATCCCACTGTGGGCCTTCAGACACCTGGAGAAGTAGTCGATGCCAATTTTGGGCAGCATCCCTTTGTATTTGACATCGAGGACTACATGCGGGAGTGGAGAGCCAAAATCCAGGCACAGATAGACCGTTTTCCTATAGGAGACCGAGAAGGGGAATGGCAGACCATGATACAAAAGTAAGATTGAGCACGCTGGATCCCATATTACCTGACAGTATCTTCTTCCTAAGATAAGTCATTTGTTTGGTATTCGGGGGAGTTTTCTAATAGTCTGTTGAAATCCTAATGATATGAAGAATATTTACAATCGGTCGCATTTTAATCTCTCTACAAACAGGGCTGCCCTCCAACTGTTTAAAAAGAAAATGATGACTGATTTGGAGACAGGTGCAGGATTGCATTTTGGTGTGATTTCTTAATTGGACAGAGGACGTTAGATGAAACAGGGCCCACAGGTTCAGTTCGTTCCCTGGCCCGCCGTCCCTGGAATACAATGTAGTGGTTCCCACGGGTTGCTTGACTCCAATGTTAGTGTTGGTGAGAAAGGTAAATCCAGAGCAGCAGTCGGGATTGTAACATTCCCAGAAGTTTGACCGTGTACTTGGGCAGTCGTTGGAGTACCATCGGGGTGATCACGGTCTCTCTCATGTATTGCCGGCTACATTTTGTGTTCCAAACAGTCCCAGTGAGTGTGTTTCTCTCCAGAACAGGATCATTTCCTGGATGTGAGTGGCCATCAGGCCCCATGCCCAGCGTCCTGGAGCTGCTGGTGGGGTTCTCGGGGTGTGAGCTCTCCCACAGAGCTGGTGTCAGGCTGCCTTCATCTCGGAGCGGTGTAGTTGTCGGTGGCAACCAAGGACTTTCATTTAGTGGAATTCTCCCCTTTTGCTAAAAACACTTAGCTGTTTAGCATGTAGGCTCAGGGAGGTTATAATTGCCTCACTCTAAAGAAGAAAACCTGACTTCAAGCCTCTCCCTGAGGGATTCTTTTTAAAAATCTTACTAATTAATTTGAGTTCCACTTACTTATAATTAGACTTTTTAAGACAAGGTAAAAGGTGCGAAAATCAAGAAGCAGTGAATTTGGAAGTAGAATTCCTAAACGCAGAATAAATATTTATGATTCAGTGATAATGTGGTTGGAGCCAGCAGTAGAGCAGAAAATATGGGTCAAATAAAAGTACTATGAAATAGGAAGTACATTAAAATTCCTAATTTAGAAAATTATATCCTATTTTATTAAAGGATTTTTAAAATTGCTTCTCTTTTAAACTAGATCTTCTTTCTGGAAAGCAGCAGGACAGTATAATTTATAGGAAGTTAACGTTTCAGACCACACCTTTGCTGAAGGGCAATGTCATTAGTACTAAATGGAAACTCTTAGAGATTTGGAAGACAATAGGCTTAAAAACTAACTAAATGTTACCAAGTTTTCTAAGTCGGCTTTGCTATAACAGTGTAGCCCAAGTTGATAACAAAAGACTTTCAGATGCCAGCAGTCCAACACAATTCATCTGAAATTCACCATACATTTAAAAACCTAATGTAAATAACATTTTGTATATACTTTTTGAGATGGAAGTGATTGGAAGGCACTAGGAGTCTGAGTACATGCTTCTTCCCCAGAGTGATTAAGATCTCGGGCTGGACACTGTAGTCTTTGTTCACAGTTGAGCAAGCCGACCACCTTGACTCAGATCTCAGTTACCATGCAGCAGAGCTGGAGTGGGCTGTTTCCCTGAGGTCAGATCCCCTTAATACTCTGACCGAGCATTATGGCAATGCAGTAATACAGGATACATTGTTTAGTGAAAATCCCCTCCCACACTCACCTTCTCTGCCAGAGTCAATGCCATCATGACCCATGGGAAGGAAAAGACACATTCCCTTCTCCCTTAATTTAATTTGAATAATTGGATGAAATCAATGGAAATTTCATATCTTAAAGACCCTTTCACCATCACCCCCCTCCACACACACACACACACACACACACACACACACACACACACACTCTCACACACACACTCCCTACCACACTGCTTCCCATTGTCTTATAACTGTAGATGCCTTGGGTCCTTTGAAGTGCCAAGTGGTTTGGAAGTGGGATGCTTTGATATATTGAAATTCTTTTATAGATCTTTTCAGAGTTATAGTTTGTGTCTTGACTATTTGGTGGCTTAAAATAAATGTGTACTGTGGAGGGATACAGGTACTATTTAGAGATCTTAGCCTGTGTCATCGTGTTTGACTAATTAAACTTCAGTGTAACAGCACACTTGGCTTAGGATAGAAGGCCATCTCTTCAGTCAATATTATCACTCCCTGGGGCTTTACTCTGGGAGCTTTCCTCTCTGGTTCATCTACGTGTTTCTTCTGGTCACATCTTTGGCCCCCTTTCATTTGGCTGGTGTTAAAAAAAAAAGTTGGGACAATGAAATACAAATACTTAACACAATGTATTTTGCATGTACTGTGATAGAGTTGTACAAGCCTCTAATAAAAAGATTTTGAAAAAGAAATACAAATCATTTACTTTAAAGTTATTTCACAAAGCTACAGCATTTTATTGGCTAAACTCATGGTCCAGGTCAAACAGAAGCAGTGGCTGTGGGACTGAATATAATGACAGGAAAGAAATCAGGACCCAGAAATCAGAGAAAGGGCCATTTAATCCTCGTGGCTCTGTAACACTTATTTAAAGAAGACTAGTCATCCCAACAGCATTTGAAATCTCTCTTGACTAGAACCGAGTGGTCTTGTGGAGTTACTTTAGAGTTGACTGTTTTGAAGCCTTGTTGTAAAGCAGGATGCATATGCATCATAAGTGTCTATTTAAGTTATGGCATACGGCTTGTATTTGTTTGACTGAAAGATGTGCTTCTTTTCCTTTTAAGAATGGTTTCGTCCTATCTAGTGCACCACGGGTACTGTGCCACAGCAGAGGCCTTTGCCAGATCCACAGACCAGACCGTCCTCGAAGAATTAGCTTCCATTAAGAACAGACAAAGTAAGCACAGCGTGACCCGTGACTTGCACTTGTTTTCAGAGTATAAGTTTGGTTCCTTCAGTCCGGTCAATTTTTAAAGTATTAAAATAGTTATGAGTAAGTAGCAGAGAGAACATGTGAATGAAATGTAAATATCTCTGAATTTTAATTGCTTTCTGAATGTAAGGTCGTCTTGATGGTTGATATTCATGGTGTGCTTTTCATGCTACCTGGGGCATGGCTACAAGGGCCCTGAGCATGCTAACTCTTCCACAGTCAGTGGTCCTAAAATAGCTGCTGTGGTCCTAAAATAGCTGCTGTTGATCCATTGGGGTGGGTCTTTCATGTAAATAGTAGTAGTTGTGTTAGTCCAGGTAGACTAGAGAAACAAATTCAAAAACACGCATATGGATGAGGGAAAGGTTTATATACAAGAGAAATGGAACATTGAGAAAGCATCCCAACCCAGTCCAGTCCGAGGTCATAAGTCCAACATTAGCCCATATGTCCGATACCAGTCTAGAAAGTCTCCTTCCAACTTACGAGGCGTGTGCAATGACACCAGGACAATCACAGGCCAGTGGGTGCAGAGTCTTGTGTATCCAGCTGGGGTAGAAGCATCTCAGCGCTGGCAAGGGTCTCTCTGTGACTTCTCCGGCCCCAGAGGTCTTGTCCCAACAGGGCAAGCCCCTGTGACTTCTCCTCTGGCTCCTCCAATAATCAGAACCGATCAGCATGCTGTCATCTCATCTTCTCAGTAGTTCGTCGTATCCCAGAGCCTCAGTCAAGTCTCTCTACTCCAATTGGGAAATACCACAAGACTTCCCAGAATTCTCAGGAGAAAGCCATGCCCACACTGAAGCCTCATTGACTATCTCCAGAGTGACAGGCTCGACTCCACCCCTACGTCCCAATCATGAAATTGATATCAAGAACAAGACCGCCACAATAGTCAATCAATAAAAAATAAAATTCAACCCAGAAAGTCCCAGAGTGAAATGGAAATGAAAGCACAACGTTTCAGACCTGGGCAGAAACCGGGCCCAGAGGCCAGTTGGTAGAATAAACACACCTCACCAGGGAAGGATGAGCCCCCACCAGCACGCTCACCCTTACACAAAGAAACAGCGAAAGAGCAGCAAGGGCCAGTCACCAGAAGAAAGAAAGAGTCGAGCAGATAGAAATGAGACATAGTAAAGAAAAATCTCAATGCAAGATCCTGGGCAGAACAGGAGCAAAGTGTAGGGCAGAATGCAAAAATCATAAAAATGACCAGGCTCACTCCTCTGATAGACCCTGCTGGATGAGATTCTTCCCCGTAGCCCCACCTGTCCTATCAGGAAATGACCCCTTCCCAGAGGTGGGACAGTGGACAGACCACAGTGTGAGCAACAGCATCCATCAACCCTATAAGACCGGAAGTGCACCATCTGCACAAGACCAAGTTTGGGGGCAGGAAAGATGAGGGCGGTGAGGGATCCCAGCAGGGGGAGGGGGTGAGGCATGGGAAGAGGGCTGCCACCTTACAGAGGTGCAGCTGGGACCACAGCACAGTGTGTGTGGACTGGAGGGGTGCGTCGCCTCTGCTTCCTAAACTTGCACTGAGGGTACACTGAAATGTGATGGAAAAAGTAGAAACCTTTGTTTTTCTTTCTTGCTTCATTTCTCTGAATAGGAATTCAGAAATTGGTGTTAGCAGGAAGAATGGGAGAAGCCATTGAAACAACACAACAGTTATACCCAAGTTTACTTGAAAGAAATCCTAATCTCCTTTTCACATTAAAGTGAGTTTGTTTAATGCAACGTATGCTCATTTATTATATATCTCTGGGGGTATGTAGAGCCAACATACTGTCATTTCTATTGTACTCAAAGAAAAAGACTTGGATGTGATTTTGTAATGTAACACATCTAATGGAGTAACAGGTCATGAAACACCTCTTGTTCAGCATGATAAGCAAGTGGCCCCATTGGTTACATGTTCTTTAATCACTGTCTGTTTGCCTAAAATTTGAACATTTTCCTTGGATAATGAGTATCTGCTTTTCCCCCTAAAATTTTTATGGTAAATATGTGTGACATTTTTTTATTGGCCTTTGTCATCTGAAAAGCCAGTTATCAAGCTTAAGATTTCAATTCTGAGCAGCTGAGAACCCTGTCAACCAAAAATCAGAATGGTTTTTCTTCTAGACAGCAGGTTGGGATGGGCCTGGGTTGCGGACAGCAGGAGGAGTCTGTTGGTCTTTCTCATTCATGCACCAAGTGCGGCATGCTCCTGTACACCATGTGATGTGTCAAGTGTAAATGTTTCATTTGAATTCTTTTTAGCTCTAAAAGTTTAAGCCCATTTTAATTTTCTTACTGTAAACCCTGATCTTCTCAGTAAATCATTGGATTAAGGAGCAGAGTCTCCTTTGCCTCATATTCGCCCACTGTTCTCTGGGCAACTTTGACGTTTATTCACATCAATAACAATATAGGGAACCATGTTTACTCTTATTTAGCTTCCTATTTGTAGGTTTATTGATAAACACACATTTCTAAATGTCTCTGGAACCCATTAGTTATTAAATAAACGAGGAAGCCATTTGAAAGTTATGTCTATAAGAATGTTTCTCTTCTCTTTTAGAGTGCGTCAGTTTATAGAAATGGTGAATGGTACAGATAGTGAAGTGCGGTGTTTGGGAGGCCGAAGCCCCAAATCTCAAGACAGTTATCCGGTTAGCCCTCGACCTTTCAATAGTCCAAGTATGAGCCCTAACCATGGGGTGAATATTCACAGTCTAGCATCAGGCAAAGGAAGTACTGCACATTTTTCTGGTGAGATTTCATCTTTCAATCCCATGTTCATGTTTTCTCCTTTGCTAACAGTTTTAAACCAAGGTAAACAGAAACATCGAAAATCCCTCCAGTCTTGCGGATGTGCAAACTTGCACGCCGGATGTTTTGAATTGTAGGTGGAACAGATCCCTGTCATCAGTTACAAGAAGTATCTTAAAGAACAGCTATTTCTCGGAATGGTGTAGTTGAAGGTGTTCATAAATGAAAGCACACAGTCAAAATGAGTTGTCCCTAGAAATGGACTTGGATATTTGATAGTGAAGAGATAATTGTGTTTTCATGGAGCATGTAAATGTGGCTTGGCAGTGATATTTTATGGCATCATTCACCAAATCTGCCCTGCCTGCCCTCTTGTGTGTGTTCTCTCTCTCTCTCTCTCTCTCTCTCACACACACACACACACACACACACACGTGTGTGTCTCAGGCTTGTCTTTGTTTGTCTTTAACCCTGTGACTCCTAAGGTGGCTCTCATCCACACTACACTTACTGTCTAAAACAGAAGTCAACACTACTAGGTCTGCTTGGCCGTCTCTTCGCTCACACCACCCTCCGAGCTTGCTGCCGTAGGCACTCCCTCTTCACGATGAGATGGCCGCTGCGGCTTGACGGGCTCAAATCAGGCCCTTCTCTTTCTGTAAAGTGCGATTTCCTGACACTTCCCCACCTCCGTGGTGGCTCCCATCCAGCCTGTCAGCCAAAGTCACACAGCCTGGAGGGCCTGTTTGTTGCCTGTAGATCCCCACGAACACACCACAACCTATGGACTGTGCCTGGGCGCCGCTCCTGTCTGGTCCAGATCTCTCTTCATGGTAATAATCCCAGGCCACCTCTGCTTCTCACCGGGACGACGGACGATACCAGCCACCTCTCTGTTCTCTGCTCTCTTTCAAACACTCCCCCCACGCTTAATGCCGAGTGATTTTTTTTTTTTTAAAGAAAACCCAAACCTCCAATCTGAGCATAAGCTTCTGCATACTGCCCTTTAATAATCTCCCATAAGGCTGAGTAAAATTCAGGACCCTTTAGCATAAAAAAAAAAAAAGTCTTCTTCATCTTGCACCATGACCACACCAGCCTCCTTTCATTTCCGTGGATGGGGGTATCCTGCTGTAATGCTTCCCTGCCCTCCCTGCTGCTGGCTTCACACGACAGAGCCCTGCCCCATTTTCAGCCTCAGAGTTTACTAAACTCTAAACCCAGATCTCCTGTTGCTTGAGGATAGCTTGCATTCCTTCTATAAAGAGCAATAAAGTTGACTTTAAGTAAATCATTGGTAGATGTGTGATTGTGGACAGATTTCTTAAATTTCCTTGAACCTCATTCAGTATAATGAACTGTAAAAATGGAGTGATGATAATATTGCCATCACAGGGATGAACCGTGAGTTCCATTAGTTAATCCTCCAGCAGAAGTCAGAGAAGATGGCAATTACAGCTCTCAAATAAGTAATTCATCCCCAAATCATATTCTTTTAAAGTAGTCTGTTGAAGCTCCTACCTACTATCCAGGCCTCGAATTTAAAAAATATGGACATTATTGCCAATCATATCAATAAATTAGTGTTTGCTTCTGTTTTCATCTGGTATCCCCCTCCCTTTTTTTTTTCAAAGGTTTTGAAGGTTGTAGTAATGGTGTAATATCAAATAAAGCACACCAGTCATCATATTGCCACAGTAAACACCAGTCGTCCAGTTTGAATGTACCAGAACTGAACAGTATAAATATGTCACGATCCCAAGTTAACAACTTCACCAGGTAAGCGATTTCTCAAGTATTTGCATTGTGTAAATCCCTGTCATTATTGTTAACCATTTTGAAGGAAACTGAATTAGAGTGGGAACTCCCCAAGTCCTCAGAATAAAATGGTAAGAAATAAATTCCTGGTTGACAAATCCTCCTGATGTGACCAAATTGTGGAATTGTGTGATATGTGGATGAAGTGCCAATAAAATGTTTGTTTGTTTGTTTTTTAAAAGAAAAGAAAAGAAAAGATGACATTCCCAAAGCCTTTCTGTCTCCCAGTGTGCACCCAGACCTTTTCTGCCTGCCCTGCCCCACCCCCACCCCACCCCCCGCGGGCCTCACCTCACGACCCCCAGCCACTGAGTCAGTTCAGACTCACAGTGACCCTCTATGGAAAAGAAAAACGTCTGTGTGTTTCCAAGACCAAGCAGGAAGTAATTTTTTTCCCCTCAGAGTAGCTGGTGGGTTTCCTCTGCTGCCCTGGCAGTTAGCAGTCAAGGCCTACCCTGCAAGGTGTCCAGGCCGCTGCCTCTTCCCATGGCAGGCTCAGCTCCAGGGCCCCCGCCTTGTCTTCTGTCAGACACAGGTGACTCCATAATGCCACAGGTTAGGGGTCCTGGGGAAGACTTGGGTATAGGCAGCCTCTGATGGAGTCCTCATAAAATAACATGCACCACTGCCCTTTTCTCTCGCGCTCTCTGGGATTTTTTAAGCGTAAACACAGAGGTTGTCTTCTGAGTTTCAAATAGCTCGTCACTAAGCATTTTCTTTTGGAAACCTTGAAGTAGCTTGCCTGTAACAAGATGGCCAGGTTGCTAAGTGAACGTATTTTGAGGACCTGTCGGGTGCCAAACATTCTGTTAGGCATTTGCGATACCGAGGTGACTAAGACACAGTGTCTGACGTCAAACAGCTCTAAGAGGAGTAGCAACCTGCTCAATATACTGCAGTCGTTGTCATACTCAGGTCTTAATATTTATGCATTCGTGGAGTGTGAGTGAGTTGAGAACATCCATTTCTCGCTGATCAACATGCTTGGGCTCCAGAGACCGGACTGTCCTGTGGAAATGGGTGTTATGGGACACGGAGGCTTCCCTCTACTCAATCACAGAGAGACGTGTGCCCCCCCCCCACCCCCCTTTTCATTACCTAACTCTGGGATGACCACATTACAGAACTGCCACGTCCCGTCGTCACACAAAGGCCAGACCCTGAGACTCGGGGCCCAGCCACCAGCACAGCCAGCTTGACTTGCTCTTTATATTTGGGTCCGCGTGACGTGACTGCCCATGGGTGCAGTGCTCATACGCCACACCTCCAGAGAGGAGACTGAGTTTTTTTTGCAGCTGTCAGAAATGTGAGGAGACAGTTGATAGTCAAGGAGTGGGCGTGTCTATTGTGCGCAAGCACATTTTTATGAATGAGCCCACAGATTTTGCACCAGAATCTCGTATGATCCTAGTGAAATAACTTGGGTTGTATCCGTGAAGATCTGGATAGCCTGTATCAGCTCGAGGGTACTTTGTTCCTCCATCAAAGGAGTTGGTGTACCTCTGGGTGTCGTGGGACTGTTGTTGGTGGGCGGAAGAGAGGCCCTGGCTGAACCATGAAAGGTAGAGAGGAGCCTCGTCCTGGACCCTGGATAGACCCCCCTCCTGTGAGAACAAGCCCTCCGCGTCCTGGCCAACTCCAGTGACTGTCGCCAGGGCTAGAAGACCCTGCCTTCCTCTCAGTTGACTGGTGAAAGCAATGAAAAAATACGAATATAGTCCATTTTCAGATTAGCATAAATGACAAAAACTTACCAAATGGTTTCATAAGAACAAAAGTTATGGAGTCTACAGATTTGCTTTGTGACACATAGAAAAGATGGACATCTTTTTCAAATGGACATCCCTTTACAGAAGGGTCATGAGGAAGAGATAAGCCAGTCAGGGTGCAGTGTAGCATGGTTGAATGATGCACCTTTCCTCCAGGTCTTTATTTAATGCTTTTCCCCCCACTGTTATGACCTCAATTCTACCTCACAAGCCCAGCATGTACACAGGTACAGATAAGAACTGGAAACAGAGAATCCAGGACAGATAAACCCCTCAGGACCAATCATGAGAGTAGCAACACCAGAAGGGGGAGGGGGGAAGGTGGGGGGGAGAAATGGGGAACCGATTATAAAGATATACATATAATCCTCTCCCGGGTAAAGTGGGTAAAGGGAGACATTGGTCAATGTAAAACATGAAAAAATAATAATTATAAAAGAGCGAGGGTTCATGAGAGAGGAGGAAGGATGGAAGAAGGAGGGGGAAAAGTAAGTCTGATGCCAAGGACTCCAGTAGAAAGAAAATGTTTTGAAAATGATGATGGCAACATACGTACAAATGGGCTTGACACGATGGATGTATGGATTGTGATGAGTTGTACGATATCCCAGTAAAATGATTAATAATAATAATTATAAGAAGAAGATGTCTTTTGCTGAGGAGTCAGAAAATTTCTACCGATGATTTACTAGAAGATGAGAGTATTGTAATAAAAATTACGTCTGGAACATTCTGGTACTTTATACTTCCTTGTTGATGGCAAGTCTTGCCCGTGCTTGCAGGTTGAAGTGCTGCTGGTCTGCGGGTTTTTCTCACCTTCCAGGCCCGCGGTAGGAAGTTGCCCCAGAGACTGGGGCGGAAGGAAGCGGAGGGGGTGGGTGAGGCAACACTCACCCAATGAGAAAGGAGGGAGGGGAGCCCGTGAGCTTTGAGGTGAAGTCACATAACTCTTTAAACAGCACTGTGTGTATTTTATAATGGCTTTCCTTACAACAAGATTATGAAGCAGATCAAGGTTATTTAACTGTGGGAAGACCATTTGACAGCCAGAGAGCTGAATATCAGAGTACTTTTTTTCCCTGTGACTTTATTGGGGACTCTTAAAGCTCTTATGACATTCCATACATCATTTGTATCAAGCATTTTTGTACACATGTTGCCTTCTTAATTTCCAAATATTTTCTACTTGAGTCCTTGATGTAAGCTCCTCTTTTTCCCTCCTCTTTTTTTTTTTTAAGGGTCAGTATCTAGTCCCTTAGAAGTAGTCAGGCTGAGACTTGTGTGTTTTCCCATTGAGCCTCCCGCTCTGACTGCTCCTTGCCCTCCCCCGCGCCTCCACCCCAGCTCTGCCCTGCCTGCACCCCTCCGCTCAGCTCTCACTGGTGTTGCTTGGCTTTCAGCCTCACCAAACGATCAATGCACATGAGACACTGTGTTGCTTCCTGTGCTTCCCTCTGGTCCTGGTGCGGCTGGCTCTTGAAGGTCGGGCCTGCCTCAGATAGGCCTCAGCTGACGTGGTGCCTGCTCAGAAGCTATTCCGTGTGTGTCAATAACTACCCCTTAAATATGGCACTGAGTTGTCGAAAGGTTTCACATATTTTTTTAAGGTGGCTAAATTCTGTGATCTTAAGAGTCCGCGTTCAGCATTATTTTTCTAGAGGTGCAGCTAGATGTGGAGGATAGGCATCGACAAGTTATCTCTGGCAACCTAGGCATCGTCACACCGATATTCACCCCGTAAATGGGGAGGGATGAGACGCTCCAGTCCTCCAAGTACCCCAAACAGTATTTTTGAAATTACGATTCAGCAAGAACTGTGTTCAAGCTTTAGTCAATAGAGGAGCCTGTGGGGAAGAAATGGTGTCGGGTGTTGTGATGGTTGTCAGAATATGAGACTCAGAAGTTAGATCTTGGCTTTCAAATCAGGGTTTACCTTGGGGAAAATATACATATGGTAAAGGTCAAAGTGTCACGATGGTTAAGGAAAGACACGTCTCAGAGTGGCTCCAGTGAGCCCAAGCAGCAGGCGCCGCGGGTGAGGGCGTGACCCGCTCACCTGGTGACAGGACCTCTCGGCCTGTGGACGGCCAGGCAGGCAGGTGTGCAGACCTCTGCATGTTAGCACGGGAACTTTCCCCTCCTTGATCCTGACGGGTACACATTTGCCAGAAGTGAGCTACCTGCTTGATTTTAATATATTTGAGACTTGATGAAACATCTGTTTTTGCAGATTGCTAATGCCTTCTGAAGGCATTTTAGAAGTATGCTATGCAGTTGGGTAATGGTTTCTTTTAACCGACGCTGCGAGTGTGCTATTTCTAAAATGAGCTTTGTTCCTTTACTTTCAGTAACGATGTAGACATGGAAACAGATCACTACTCCAATGGGGTTGGAGAAGCATCGTCCAATGGTTTCCTGAACGGTAGCTCCAGGCATGACCACGAGATGGAAGACTGTGACACTGAAATGGGTCTGCAGTGGTATCTCTTACATTTCCAATAAAAACGATGGCTACAGGGTTAGGCTTTTATTTGTAGTAAGTCACAGATGATAATTGAGAGCCAAATATAAAGATGGATGTGCCATGGGATGGACCTGCGTATGTTTCATTTCCTTTAAACTTTGCTTCGAGACAGTGGGCAGAGAGGGAAGGAGTGACTGCTGTGGGCAGGCAGCTGTCCTTGCTGACGACCTCTCTGCGCAGTGCAGCCGCCCTGACTTACTGGTGTGAGCCTCTGGGACCTTGAAAGCTCGGACATAAGACAGGGTTGCACTCATCTTTCAATGGGTCCTGGAAGTATGAGTGGACAGAACTGGCTTCTCAGATTCTAATCAAATAAAGCCCTCGAATGGGAAAGATCAATAATGTGCACATGTGTGACTATGCAGAATACATTATATAGCACCTGGCACACAGATATTTATGTTACTCAAAGTTATAATAGCATGCATAGTTTCACTTAACTGAAAAATTACATAGGAAATTTTATGCCATTAAGTTAAACTGAAGTTAATACACGACTGAAAATGTATTGGTCAGAATGTCGTGACAGCACTATTTTTGTTTGTTTGTTTCAGTTTTTTGTTGTTGTTGTTGTTGTTTTTGTGGGGGGGGGGCATCACTGTTCTCCGGTGGTGGGAGTAGGAGGCCCAGCCCCACTGCTGGAATTGAACCTCCGTCCCAGTGGGCTGTAGTCCCGCGCACAACCACTACTCTACGCCACCGGGACTCAGCCCGACAGTGCTATTTCTTATATTGTGGTTAAAACATGAAGCGTTTTCGAGTATAAGAAACAGTACAAGATTATTCTTTCATTGTTATATCACCACCTTTGTCAGTGATATGTGTCCAAGGCATAACTCACTTTTCCAGACAACATGTTTGATGTGAAAATTAGTTTCACTCTGAGAGAAGGGTAGAAGCCCAAGTGTTCCAGCACCAGAATGCCTAGGTTTGAATTCAGGCTCTGCCACTTACTAGCCATGTGACCTTGGCAAGTTCTTTATTGCTCTTTGCCTCAGTTTCCTCATCTGTAAAATGGATATAACCACTACCTTGTAGCTCACTGTGGAGAGGAAATCAGTTAATCTGTAAAAGGCTAGCAGCACATACTACATGTCTAATGTAGCCTTCAGTGATATGTGGTTTTTCTGGTTATATTGTTGATCAGTAAATGTTGTCTGTCAAAGCAAAATTATTTTCTAAAGCTTGTTCTCAAGACCTTTTAATTAGTATAATGTCAGCCATTTAGCCATTGTTTGCTTTCCAGAATTACCCTAGTCTTATTCCACCTCTGTTCTACATCAGTTAGCAGCAGCTGAAAAATCAGTCCCTCACCCCCCTGGCCCCCCTTTTAAATGCTTCTGAATGTCGCCTTGAAGAGTGGTGATGGCCCTTCCTTAACAAGTCTCCTGATAACGCTGGGGCGTACGTCCTGATACCGAGTGCTCTCATGTGATGCTCATCTGTGTGCTAGCTAGTCCAGGGTCCCTAGACGCTTGAAACAAAAGCATACATGTTTTCATTTAAAAGCTGCAGATTAAGCCAGAAAAGTCGGTGAGAAATTCAGGAGTCGTTACTAAGTTAAATGTACAGACTATGTCTCCAGCCATTTGTGTTGAGTTCTTCGGTGTGCCGTCAGCACGGCAGTAAGGTTCTCGTTCTCTCTGCTCACAGAAGTCGATTCCAATCAGTTGAGACGCCAGCTGTGTGGAGGAAGTCAAGCTGCCATAGAAAGAATGATCCACTTCGGAAGGGAGCTCCAGGCCATGAGTGAGCAACTTAGGCGAGAGTGTGGCAAGAACACAGCAAATAAAAAAATGTTGAAGGTAAATTTGTTTTCCCTTAAAAAATAATCAGCATGTCAAAGAGGTGAGAAGAGTTCATAGAACACAGACATTGTCCTCAACAACTCGCTGGGGGAGCGCGCCCCAGGGGACCCGGGTGAGAGGGCTGGTGATGCCGGAGAGAGCACTGCCCTGCCGGTCATAGGGACACGCCCAGGATGTCTCTGGCTTCCATGCACCAGCCTTTGTCAGGTTGGTGGATCTCTCGCTCTCTTGTTTCTGCTGGCAAAGTGAAGGGAAACAAGAATTTCCCGCCATACAACGGCACGGGTCAAGTGTGTGGATTGTTCTGCAAGACTCTGTTGAGCGCTGCTGCAGATTGAAGGCATGTATGTCCATGGCTTGCCTCTGGGTAGGGATTGGCCCCTCACAGACAGGGGTCCTCAAACTATGGCCCGAGAGTAAGGTGACCAGCTTTTTAACAATTTGTCCTCGTCCCACAGCATTTTTAAATTAAAATAAATATATTACAATACTATTTTTGCGTTCTATGAAAGTTTTTGTTGCTCCATATAGACCAAATTTTTAATCAAGAACCACCCCCTCTTCCCAGAGGGGAGGGTCAATGGTGTCCTCCTTAAAATTTGGTCACTTTACCCGTGGGCCACATGTGGCCCTCTGGGTGTTTTTTGCCACCACTGCTGCCCTGCTTAGCAGCCGACTCAACCTGGACCCGCAGTGAATTTGTTCATAGTTGTTTATTTTAAAACTATAGTCCGGCCCTCCTACGGTCTGAGGAACAGTGAACTGATCCCCTATTAAAAGAGCTTGAGGGGCTGAGCCCCGGTGGCGTAGTGGTTGTGCGCGGGACTGCGGCCCACTGGGACGGAGGTTCAATTCCAGCAGTGGGGCTGGGCCTCCTACTCCCACCGCCAGAGAGCAGTGATGCCAAAAAAAAAAAAAAAAAGTAAATAAAAGAGTTTGAGGACCCCTGGCTTAAAGTGTTCAGTTTGTCCAATTTCAGTGCATCCGTTGAAAGATAGATTTCCCACTAACTTAACGTTGCCGTGAGATAATGAGGCGTGGTGGTGCTTGCCAAATTGCTGTTTTCCCCACTCACCAGCCTATGAGACATGAAATGCCGAGCTGTACAGTTTGTTTGTTTGCTTGTTTTTTTACCCTGACATTAGTTTGAGCTCAAGGATAATTGGTTGAAACACGTTTCTCCCAGTTGTTTTGTTGAGAGAAAAGCCGCAAAGGGGAGCTGCATGCAGGGCCTTGAGACTAATACTGGGTGTGGCAGGAACGGGCAACAGAATGCTGCCATCCACAGGGTCTGACCTGCGTGCAGGCCTAGGGTCGGGAGGTGGGTCTGCAAGGCCCGGCTGTGCTGAGCATGCTGGTGTCTGGAGCCTCGGGGCGACTCGGACAAGGTGATGCCCTGAGGAGCAGCAGATGGGGCCGCCTTCTACAGGAGCCGGGCCGGACCCTTCCTCCTGGAACCACTAATGGGTGGGCTCAAACTGCTGTCCTCTCCGTTAGCAGCTGACCACTCAGCCATTGAGCCCCCAAGACCCTCCACTGTGTCACTGATCAGTACTCCTCGGGTGTTTATCTAGTTAATATTGAAACTGTTTGGAAAGCGTAACTCATTTCCCCATATTTGACATTTTCATGACCGTGCCTCTAAAACCATTTCCAGCGACCTCACAAGCTCCCGATGTGCCCTTTTGGCACTCTTAAGATTGCACACTACAGCAGCATGTTCCGTCTTGTATTTGAATTTGCATGAAGCCCAGAAAATAGCTCCACGTGGCCTCTTCTAGAGATTGCCCTGACTCCATTCTGAATTGAGCTCACCTGTGCTTCCCCTTGTCAGTGAACTTGAATAATTCTAAAGATGACAGGAGGCTACTGCCTGAACCATCGTCTATGGAGCTATTGTGAGCATCGTTATTCTGTTTGACCCCCTTGAATTGTATTTTCAACAGGACGCATTCAGTTTACTCGCTTACTCAGACCCCTGGAACAGCCCCGTGGGAAATCAGCTGGATCCGATTCAGAGGGAACCTGTGTGCTCCGCTCTCAACAGTGCAATACTGGGTAAGCCCCTCAGACAGCCGCGCTCCATGGGGCAGCCGTGCTCCCATGGGGCCTGCGGTGTGCTTTTCAAAGCGCTATGGGGGCTCACTTTTATGTTCGGGTAAAATCGGACGGATTTTAATCATCTTTCAAAATGTAAAATTTACTTCAACTACCCCTCCTTCATTTCCGTTCCATGTTGAGTGGATCCACATGGAATAAAAACATGACTAGGATCCGGCTTAGGGAGTGTGGGAAATAGAGATGTTTGTGTGCCCCTCATACATGTACCTTTCTGCATTCTGGATGACTCCTGCCCTCTCAGTGAGGAAGTGGGGTGGGGGGTTTTCCTGCCCCTTGTGTTTAAAAGGGGCCTAACCAACCAAGGACATCACTTCTCCTTGTCCCCCCACTTTAGTAAGAGACCTTTTTTAAGCTACTCGGTTCTGAGTTGGGAACCAGCAGGTGGCCTAGCCACTGCTCACTCTGGCTGAACCCCGCTAACTCAGGTGAGGAGAGGAGGGTGGATGGGATAGGGAAACGAAAGCCTAGGGCTCTTTACTTTTCTGTTTTCAGGGGCTGGCTCTGTGGACATTGCAGAAAATGGGGAAGGAAGATTTGGAAGCGCCAGTGGAGAGCCTGAGATAAAGTTAGACAGAGGCTGAGAGCCCAGGGGAGCAGGGAGCATGGATTTGGGTAGCCTAATTCTCTGTAGTGGATTCATGGGAACCCGAGTTCTTGTCTGGCTGCCACAGAGGAGGCCTGTAGGGACATTTGTGAAGCCCTGGTTCCAGTCCATGGTGGAGTTGGGGCAAGAGTCACTTCCCAGCCACTGCGCAGTATTGCAGGGCAGTGGGGGTGGTTTGAGTGGGGCCTTGGGGATGGGAAGCTCTGCAGGGAGCACTCACAGGAGCCGAGGGCCGAGCAGGAGCAGCCAGTGCCCTCAGTGTGGGAGCAAACAGGGACAGAGATGGGTCAGAAGCAGCCCTGTGAGGGGGCACTCGGCTGTTCAGGGCCCGCAGGTCTCCCCATCTGCTGTACCTGCACAGAGCCTTGTGCTTGGAGGATGCCCCCTCCTGGGCTAACACCGCAAGGATGGGCAGACCACCGGGGCGGGGGTGGGGGCAGTGGGTAAGTGTCTAATGGCACTTAGTGTCTAACTATAGTTTAGGGTAAGGGCAGAGGTCGTGCCTGAACTGTTGATTCTTGCCGGGGGTCGGGGCTTCCCCCTGAGAGCAGGGATGCTCTGGTGAAAAGCCGGCGGCAGGGCTCAAGGTGCTTGCTGCCCTGTCAGCACCAAGATGGCACCCTGGGCTCTGACAGTCACTGTGGGCGGGTGGGTTGTGGTGGGCATGATCTCGGTCCACCATGCCTGAATGGGACGGGCTGTTTGGCCCAGCCTGGCTCATGCAGATGAATGTGGCTGTCCAGTGACCCTTGCTGAGGTGACATTGAGCCAGGGGTGGCAGCAGTGGTAGAGACCTGGCACCGTTCCCACTGCAGGTGAGGGGTGATTGATATGGCCCCAGAATGGTGTGGTCTTTGGACCCTAAACAAGTCAATTGGTGAAGGGTTCCTGCTGCCGTTGAACTCTTGGTGGGGCCAGAATTCAGGTGGGGACAGACAGAGAGAAACTTCTGAATTATCTGCCCCTTTGGTTCATTTTCATGTCTCTATATAAACTTTCCAACTACCTTAATTTCTAGGCATTTGGGACTCTTATAGGTAACTTAGATATGAGTGACTTTTCATCTGACTAGAATCCATTTCCCAGGTAAAATGGAACTTCATATTAGATGTAGGGAGTTAGATTGTGCCTTTCAAGTCTCTTGAACTTGGGAGGATTTCCCAGTACGTTTCAGACTAATTCAGGAGAATTGGGGCAGCGCTACACGTAGACTAGAGAGTAATCCGGACAGGGACTTATAAGAAAGACCAGGCCTAGTATGGAGGGAACGTGAACGAGGCCTTCTGGTATCTGCCCTTCAGAAACTCAGGATTGGTAAAGGTTTAATTCCGAGGGTGTCAAGGCTTTGTAAAGTTTTTGATTTCTTAGGTTCATTTCAAGTAAATTTCTTAAATTGTTTAGGACTGTTATGCAAGCTATGTGTATTCTTACATGCTGTGCTGTTATATAGATTTCCATTATGACAGCTACATTTCATTATATAATTTTA